>MEJB01000001.1:7896091-8102007 GCA_001752375.1 Rhazya stricta | reverse complement strand
CAGAAGGTAAGGCTGGGAAAGACCACAAGAAGCTGGAGAAGGGACAGACCTCGTCAACGGAGTTTTCTTATGAGCTTTCTTTCAGAAGGCTTGGCTCCGGAAGATGACCGGATGGAGGAAGACTTGAAGGTTGGTGAGTCAAGCAGTCAGACCCAGGTTAAAGAAAATGAGCCAAAGTTTAAAGTTCAGTAAGGTAACTTACCTGATAAGGTGGATTGCAAGATGATCCTGACTTTGCCAAGAGAGTTCATGGCAAAAACCAATCAGAATGAATCTTTGGAAAGGGATGTGGTGGATACTCAGTAAGSTTGCCATGAGGTAGTGATGCCAAAAGTGCCTCGACGAGGTTACCCGAAGAAGGTTCTTCTCATTATCACTGACGGTCTAACCAAGGAACTATGTATTGGAGCTTACCTGTTCTCCAGGTCTGTTATTAGGATAGGACGGAAGTCGGGGTGGCTGCACTGCGCTTTATATCTTAAGCAGTGTGCTTCTTCCCTTCAGAATGGATCGGTCAAGCTCTTCTTATCTTTCCAACTCGAAAGCCAGCCACTATTCAGAAAGTCTTTGTTAAAGCAAGGAGGCACGGATCAGGGAATGGAATGGAAAAGTCTTTGGATGAATGAATTTAGGTATCGAAGTTTGACTGTTTGACACTCTCTCTTTCGATGGCGCTATCAYTTTGGAGCGATAGCCGGAACTAATGACTGGTATTAGAAAGCTAAACCTAGGATTCTACATAGCCTTTAAGTTAACAAAGGAAGAAGGGCGTGCCTAGATCTCGTATTCCATCTGCCATAGCCGCTTTCTTTCTTTTTACTACGCAAGCAAGCCGGGGAGTGAGGAAAGCGGAAGTGGGACAGGAAAAAACCAGTAGCAAGAAAAAGGGTACCAAGCATTCCGGGCATTCCTCTTATTAAAGGAATCGGTGAGTGAAGACAAGATCGGATCTTTCAAGCTGAAGTCTTCAAGTTCAYCAAGAGTGAGAGATCCGTTTAAGAACAATAGAAGAGGGATATACCATCGAATCGGATCTTAGAGAAGTCTCGGTCTTCGTCCACACCTAGGACAGGGAAGAGGAAATCCTTTGATGAATGAATGCATTAGAGGGATTATTTTCTAGCCTAGGTCTTCCACATGAATACCATATGAAAAAAAGAAAGACCAATTTACCTGTGTTAAGGATRGTGCACTAGAATCAATAGAATCAGAATCCGATGTGAAATAAGATAGTAATATAATTAGCTCTATGATATGATATGCAATGGCTTCAATGGAGTGAATGCTTGTACTCCTAGTTGTACTAGAATACCATATTAGAAGAAGGAAAGATATGATATAAGAAAGAAAGTTCAGAGTTTAGATGGAATGCTTGCTATCAGTGCATTAGATGTCCTAGTTGTCCAGTACCAATCCGCTTTCAAGGTTCAGTGTGCCTGTGCCTTCGTTCCTGTCATTCATCCAGTCTCTTGCAAGTGCTATCAAATCCTCTGTGAGTGAGGATACTCTTTATTTTCCTTATTATATATATCGTTCTTAGGATAGCCTATTGCTAGTTAAGAGAGACTTTCTTATATTCATACTATCGGTCARTGCGAGTGTGAGTACGAGACGAGCCAAAGGTGCGTGCCAGGTTGAAAGTCTTGAATCCGATCTCTATGTGGCCTGCTGACTAAAGAGGTGTATTTTAAGTCTTTTTCTAGAGCCAAGTYGCAAGTCATGGAGTCCAAGGTGAGCAAACAAATGAAAATTATGAAGATCAACAACTTACACGAGGAACTTGACCCTTTTGAGGAAAAGATGAAGGAAATCCAAGCCTAACTTAATGCCACAGAGAGACATCAGCAAGAAGTGTCCATGTGCATCCATGAAAGCTGAAAAGAGTTGAAGAAGATGGAAGTCGTTTGTTCGACCAAGAACGAAGAGACTGCTGCCATAGAAATACCCCTTTTCAATCTGATGAGGCTATGAAGAATTTGAAGATATGAAGGAGCTCCTTGAAGCAAGCAAGCAAAAGATGATTAACTTTAAGTTTAATGTTTGAATGGACTTTGTTTCATACCCCCTACTTAAATATTTATTTACATATAATGAATGAATAACACATACATTTCTTCTTCCATTGCTCCTTTTTTTTTCCTCTTTTTTTTTAAGTTTATTTTTTTTTTTTATTTTACAAATTGTTTACCTATCTAATTTGTTGTGTTATAACTGAACTCATAAATTAACTTTCAAGCTACCTACTATCTTTTAAAAAGGAATCATGTTAAAACGTAATTCAAGAGTGTGAAAGAATTTATAGGGAGGGTCGTACAGTTTAAACTCTTACGAGCTAGGAGTATCTTTTTTACCAACTAGGACTTGTTAGGGTGTTTTAACAGTTTCACCACATGTGACATCTTTGATGGTTGTTTTTTGCAGTTTTAGCTCGTGCAAGGTAGGAGCGACTTGAATTTTTGTTGAAACATTTAGATAGTTTTAACTCTTATCAAGGAGTATGTGCAGTTTAGGCTCGCACTCTAAGGAATATTGCACAATTTATGCATAGTAGCATTCTAAATACTTGCTATTGGTGGGGGCCAATTTTAATCCATCTTTGTCAACAAGCTTGACTGAACCACTTCAATACACTTCTTGCACAACATGTCGACTATCCTATTATCTTTTGGAGGTCTATGATCGGCCTTCGAATTGCAAGCACCATATTACAAACTTGAAAAAGACAAGGACAAACTTCCTTATTGAATGCTTTGGAGATGCGGGTTTGATAATACTTCAAACATGATTGTACTTCCAACCTTCTTTTATCGAGTGCTTCTAACTCTTCAAGACATAAGTATGCATTTTCTTCTTCTGTGAGCCCTTCTTGGATACTATCCTTAATGAAGGCAATTGACTTTCAAGAGGAAGAACTACTTTGATGTCATAAACCAACGCATATGGTGTAGTTTGTATTGGAGTCCGAAATGTTGTTYGATACGCCCGCAGAGTTTCTCTTATTTTTAGATGCCAATCTCTTTTGGAACTATCCATAACTTTCTTCAACAAATTGCAAAGAGTCTTGTTAAAAGCTTTAGCTAATCCATTAGCAGCTACATAATACATCGAAGAGTTACATTGTTTGAAGGTGAATTTTTCACAAAGTTTGGTTATTGCACTATTGCAAAAAGACTTTCCATTATCAGTTATGGTGTATCTTAGGACTCTATAGCAATATATAATGTTCGCAGATTGAAGTCAACAAATACCTCGCTTTTTCACTTTCCTTAACGCCACAGATTCAACCCATCTTAGAAACTAATTCATTGCGACTAAGATGAACAAATGTCCAGTAGATGACTTTGGTAATGGTCCAACTATATCAAGCTTCTAATGGCTAAGATGCAACTATTGGATGCAACAGTTCTAGTGGTTGATGAATGTAATTGCCGTGAAATTTGTCAAACTTGACATTTATAGGCGTATTCCAAGCAATCCTTTATCATTGCAGGCCAGTGATATCCCTTTCATTTAATAAGAAATGGAGTTTGAGTCCAGATTGACGAGTGTCGCAAAGACCAGAATGAACTTCTGTTAATGCTTGCATTGCCTTATCTTCTTCTAGACAACGTAAGAGGATTCCTTCAGATGAACGTCAATAGAGGATATGTTGGAATAAAATAAATCTTGGATCTTGTCGCCGAATATCACTTTTCCTACGTTGTTCTTTAGGCAAGTTACAATAATAAAGATAATCGATGATTGGTTGACACCAGTCTTTCTTATCAACATCATTGGCTGAAATAATATTGATTATGCTATCTGCTTCTTCTCCTTCACCATCTTCATATTCATTTTCTGATAAAGGAGGCACATGATATCGAATTTGTGGATCCCACAAGGAGAGGGTAGAAGCCAGTTTTGACAAAGCATTTGCTTGTCCATTTTAATTACTTGGTACATGTTATATAGTTGCATCACCCAACAATTCCATTATTTGTCTTGGATATGTGCAATAAGGAAGGAGTTTGGGTTTCTTCACTTTGTAAACATCAAAGCTTGATTAACTTTGCATCTCCATAAACTCTAATTTGCAAAAGTTGCAAATATGGCTATTTCTAACCCAAGAATGAGAGCTTAATATTCAGCAACATTGATTGAACATTATTGAGTCAAAGAGAACAAATATGGAAAGATATCACCTTCGAGTGTAACAACGATTATTCTAGCTCCAATACCATTTCTATGAGCAACCCCATAAAGATACATCTTCCATGGAGGTAAAAATTCAACCAGCAGAAGATCTTCATCTGCAAAATCATCAACCAAGTCACATTCGACAAGTATGGGGTGATTATCCAAGAAATCTACCAAAACTTGCCTTTTTATGGCCTTTTGAGTGATATAAACTATTTCAAATTGTTGTAACGTACTATCTCGCCAAGTGATTAGCAATAACAGGTCTGGTCATTACGTATTTGACGGATTTAACTTCGAAATAAGACGCATCATATACGTCTGAAAATAGTGTTTTAACTTCTRGATTAAGAAGATGAGAGTCAAACATAGTTTTTCTATTGGCAAATACTTCAACTCATTTGGAGTTATCGTTTTGCTCAAATAATACAAGGCATTTTTCTTACCTTCCTTATTTTCTTGAGCAAGCAAAGCCTCGACAAAATATTCTTAGGCAGAGATGTAGAGCAGCAAATGCTTTCCTTGTATTGGCGCAGCCAAAACGAGAGATTTCATCAGGTACGCCTTTACACTTTTGAATGCATTGCAACAAGCTTCATCCTATTCGAAATGTACTTCTTTTTTCATTAATCGGCTGAGGACATCCACCAGTAAGATTTCCGATGAATCTCACAGATAAGCCAATTTCCCTTTCAAGCTTCATACATCATGCACATTTTAAGGCTCTAGCATTCTTAATATGGCCTCTACTTTTGGTTGATCAATTTCAATGTCACGTTAGTGCATAATGAAGCCCAAAAATTTCCCTAAAGTAACTCCAAATGGGCATTTCAAAGGATTCATCTTAAAAAACTTTGCTTAGATCTTCTAAATGATTATCCTGTCTTTGTGACTTTATAATGAGACTTCCAAATAACATTCARCGTATTTGTGCAGAATGTCATCAAAAAATTTCTACATCGCTCGTTGTATGTCACTCTTGCATTCTTCAGACTAAATGACATCACCTTGTAGCAATAAATACCCTTGGGAGTGTGGAAAGCAGRCATTCCTTAGCGCCATTCGTATTTGATTATAGCCAGATGATCCATCCATGAAGGATAAAGCCTCGTGTCCAATGGTAGTATGAACCATGAGTTTGGTAATAGGAAGAGAAAATCATCATTTAGACATGCATTGTTCAAGTATCTGAAGTCAATGCATACATGGATTTGACCATTTTTCTTTCTTACAAACACAATGCTAGGGATCTACATAGGTATTTTACCTCTCAAATGAATCCAGCCTCGATGAGCTTGTTGACTTCTACTTTCATTGAAGGGACCAACTCGAGACAAACACGTTTTTATCCTTGCTTTACTGGTCTAGCTCCTTGTTTGATGGCCAAATAATGAACTGTAATTTTTGGGCTAAACCTAGCATTTCTTTATARGTCCAAGCGAAATATATCTCTCAATTCCTGTARAAATTGGATATATACTTCACTTTCTTTTTTAGATAAAAGAGCACTTATGTAGATTGGGTGTCGATCTTCTTCAGTGCGCAAGTTGACTTCTTTTAATTCATCCACAGTGGCTTTGGTACCCTCCTCAAGTTCAGGAGGTGCTTCTTTAGCATCTTCTTTTTCATTATGTTTGTTAATAATGCTAATATGGTAAGACGAGCCCACACTCTTTTCGTCTTCTTSATTTAGTTTTGTATGAACTACGGTTTGTAGTTCACTTTGAGAATATTGCGCAATTTACAAGAAGTGTAGTTTTCCTTCCTAACCTGAAAGGTATTTTGGTTTGACATTCATTTGCATCAATCTCTCTATATGAAGGTTTCTCGATTTTCTGAATTAGCCACAATCCACAAGAAGTGTAGTTTTCTTTCTCATCCTAGAAGGTATTCTACTTCGACATTCATTTGCATCAATCTCCATATATTAAGGTTTCTCGATTTTTGGAATTGGCCTGGACTCTTTGGCTATTCTAAGTCTTTTGAAGGCAAAATTTTTGTTCGATCTTCTTCCTTGAGGTTTCAACCATTCGAAAACTGAAGCACGGGAGTTTGCTTATCCTAACCTATCAAAGACGGACTTGTGACCTACCGTCGAATGCTCATTTTCCACTGGAATATAATAATTTCTTGCTCACTTTATTGCTATGTGCACAGGTACAGGTTACATGAATGCAATTCTTGTACATGAACTTTCCACATAATACTCGTTTTATTTCAGCATCTTCTATGTGTCATTCAAGCCATGATCCTTTGATTCAACAATTTCAGGGATAAGTATTCTAGAGCATTTTGACTTCGTGAATCATACCCAGCTTTGGTTAGATGTTTGCATACATTAGGATGAAGCTCTCCTTAGTTCTTTTAGAAGGTAATGAACAATGTTCTACCATTAGCCCTACCTCAGGCTGTGCAAAACCCTTCAAAATAGGCTTTGAAAGCTTCAACATCTCAATTTTGGTCAAAAGAACAATGAATCCTTGAAGAGATTTTACTTTAGCAAAATAAGACTGGTCTTCCTTCCTCATTGATTTTGGAGTATAACGAAGGATGTTAGGTGCTTGAGTATGTTGTACAATTGCCTTATTACTTTCCGTATTGGCCGAGAATTTTATTGAATGTTGAGGTTTTTCTTCAAAACGTGTTGAGATTTGGAAACCAGAGTACCTTTACCATAAATTTTGCTTCTCTGAGGCTATTTGACTTTTACTAAACAATTAATTTTCTTGCCGAGGTAAAACTTTGTATCTGTGATATATTACTTCTACCTTCGCGAAGGACTTGTCATCGATGATCACCTTCTTCACAACACCATTATTGAGATACTTGAAACATTGATGAAAGTGTTGAAAGTACAATGCCATTGTCATGTAATCAAGGCCTTCCTAACAACATATTGTAAGAGGTTTTGGAACCAATCATATGAAGTAGTATAGTTGATGACATTTCGTCGATTAGAAAATCTAACCGGATAATGGCAAGCACCCTTTGTCCTCCTTCATTAAAACCCTGGATCATGAGGCGACTCTGGAAGAGTTTTTCAATGGAAATGCYAAGTTCTCTTAAGATGCGCAGAGGAAGGATGTTAACTATAGAACCTCCATCCAGTAATACTTGACTTATCTTATTTTTTAGTGTATAGCCAGATACGAATAAAGGTTGTTATGAGGTTTTGAACTGAACAACAAATCATTGTCATTGAAAGTTATTGYCGCCATACATGCAACTAAATTTGAAATACTCTCCTCAGCTTGCACAAGGCAATCCTCTTGAATTRAATCATTTGCAGAGCAAGGGCCAAAATTGTTTACCTCTGCTTTACCTCTGGCAGAATAAAAAATGACTTCAATGTCATCAGATATTGTTCTTGGAAAATAACTCTCTTCAATGTAATTGGTCGCGGGTACTTGGTGTTCTATAAAACCTTTGACTTGTTGATGACTTCCTTAGGAACAACCTTATTTGGCTTAGGTACATTCCTTCTCATTGTTTTGCTTCTTTCAATCAGTTTCTTATTTGCAGATTTCTTTTCATGACTCCTTCGGTGTTTCACAACTATCCAACTTTCAGAATCATTAGCTTTGCTATCTTCATGAAGAGACTCAACATTCTCGAATGGCTTTGCAACCGCATCTTTCATTGGGTTAGCTGATTTATGAATAAATTTAGGTGATGGCTTTATGATGAATTTTATCATGTCGAATTGTCCGAACTTGATCTCATTGAAGTGTTTAGGTGATTGCGAAATGCTCATGGCACTGGCATCAAAAAATCTAGGTGTGAGAACATTTGGAGTAATGCTTGTTTGGTTAGTGCTGCCTTATCTTCCCCTATTAAAATGCGACCCTTGCAAGCCAATTCCATGAATTTATCCTTGAAGATGAAGCATTTCTCAATTGGCTGGCCAAGAAGACGATGATATTTACAGTAATTTAGATCTCCAAGTCATCATGCTACTTCTGGCCGCTTCATTTTTGGTAGTTCTATAATCCCAACTTTCAACATGCTATCGAACACTTTTGAGACGTCAGAATCAAGAAATGGGTATTCTTACTTTGCATATCCTTCGAAGTCATGCGTATTTTTCCAAGATCTGGAGGAGTATCCACCCTCTCTGTAAACTTTCTGCTTGTATGTATCATGACAAGTATTGTTGTAACACCCCTAGATTAGGAACTGTCCTAAGCTGAGAATATTATATTACCTTACTCATAGAACAATAAACAATTATAGGAAATAAACGAAGTCTTAACCCTTGTCAAAAATTTTATAAAAATTCGATAGAGTTTCCCTTTATAATTTYCATGAATACCCTCTGCATACATTCAAAAAGTTCTCAACATTTTCAAACACCCATTCACGACATACACTCCAACCCAAATAAACATCCAACGTAAAGAATGATGTGCTCCAACCAATCTTTTACCAACGCAAAAATTATTCAAACAATAATTTGAAGAACCCAAAAGAATTCAAAACACAATCAGCTAAACCAAATAAGAAATAGTCAACTACTATCTTAATCCTTAAAATTTATTTAGAGTATACTTCAGGGTATCTTGGTTTGCCCACAAGCGACCTCCTTGCACCATCTGGCTACACATCATCTGAAATGMAAAATGAGAGAAATGGAATGAGCTACAAAGCCCAGTAAATAAATCTCATGCATGAATGCATGAATATGCCCTACATGTCATGAATTATAAAAATTCACTTTTTCCAATGAAAACTTTCTAAACATTTTCATTTCATAACCTTTTTAAAAAATCTTTCCTTTCAAAATGTATAACTTATAAAACATTTCCTTTCATTACATTCRTGAGCTCACTGAGTGTAACGCCTAGCCATTAAGCTGCAATGGGCCATTTGTTCTTTGGAACCTGATTTCATTACTACTRGTAGAACCGCAAAGCGGTTAACATTCCTTTACTTTTTCTTTCATCTCTTCACCTCACAGAGGTGAATCATTACCTCCCTCCTAGAGGATCAGTTCGGGTGCGTCGGCCCCCCATGCCCATTTCCCACTCACATCTTTCATGRCTAGGTTTACGCTCCTTTTCAAAAACTTTAACATTTTCCTGAACATGTTACAATTTATAAAATACAATCCCTTTCAAAATTTTATTTCCTAAATCATTCACTTTCTAAATGTATGAATGGCTCATGCCATGAATGATTTAGAACACTAACTATATGCCCATGACATGAAATGCATACAATTGTAATTAACATGCCATTCGACATAATAATGGTACAAGATATGAAACACGTAAAAACATTCCACACAAACAACACATTTTATACTATAATCCCATACCACCACCACATAACACGCGCCAAAATGGATAGGCGGGTATGGGGGTTTACTTACATACAATCTCATATACAACACATTAATCTACTTAAAGAAATTCAGATACATTCATTCATAAGCGTTAATGAAATGTGAGAATTTACTTACATAGAACTCAGATTCAATACACATTCAATTCACCTAAAAGCAATTTAATTATAACAACACATATACATTAATGAGAATGTGAGAATTTACTTACATATAATCCTTAGTAAATTTGTTTACTTTCGCTAGCGGGGTGCTTTGGTTGCCCACATCGTTAATGTGCCACAGCATCCTAATATTATTACACAAAGGATATTCATCTGAAACTTGTTTAACCAAACACATTCATTTAATACAGGTATTTACCGTTAATACCTTCATCGTTTTTCCTATGCTGACCTTAACTAATAATTTCTCAAGATGAATTTCTATGTCAATAAAAATCGAACTACTAATAGTACAATTTAATTTCACGACTCCTAATTTGTTCTTAAAATAACAATAATAATCATAATCACAATATAAATTATTTTATCATACAACCCTAAATTTCACCATAAATTATATTCCAACATATTTCTAGAATTATCATCCTTTTACTTAATCGTACTAACTTAAATTTCAATTAAACGTATTCCATATTTTATTTCTTAATTATTATTACATAATACAAAACCTAGGCCATTCGATTAATTTAAATAAAGAAACTATAGATTCACCTCAAATCCCGAGCCTTAGATGTGGAATCGAGTATAAGACATAATGGCATCAATCATGCTCGGGAAAGAAATATGCTCCGAGCATGTGAACGGCTGTCCTGGTCGCGCACGTGCTGCGTGTGCTACTGGCTCGAGCGGACGGCGCACGGTGCCTGGTCGCCTGGTCCTCAGGTCGCCTGGGCATCTGGTCCTCAGGTCGCTCGGCATCTGGTCCTCAGGTCTCTGGGCACCTAGTTCTCAGGTCGCTGGGCATCTGAGCGCCTGGTCACCTGGACGCCTGGGCGCCTGACGAGAACGGAGAAGATGGAGTGGCATTCGGCATTGATAAAGAAGAGAAGAGAGAGAAAAAGAGGGTAGAAAGGCCGGTATCGGTGAGAGCAAAGGGAGGAGGCGCCGGTTGATGGCGGCTATGGTTAGGAGGTTTAGTTTAGGGTTTCTTCTCCTTTTCTTATTTTTTTTCTTTTTTAATATATTATTATTATTATTATTTATAACTTTGGGCCRTAACCTAAATCCTTGGGGCCTTCCCATTTTATAACTAATCCAATCCATTAAATTAGATTCTACGAGCTTTTCTTTCGATAAAAATTTAATTTTCCGAATGAAAACGAATAAGCCCAACAAGTCGAGCCTCTTAMCAACCAAGGATCCTAATCCGACAAACATGATAATTTCACATTTATTAACATACAATTAAAATATTAACCACATAAAAAATTATCTAACCCTAGTTGGCACACAAATTCACAAGATCAAACAAAAATTCATAAAAGTAAAATCCCGAGTATTACAGTTGTAGTTCTTGCCACGAATCCTTTTGTGTCAGACTTGGAAGATGGCTTGTTTGTTTTCTTGAAATCAAACTTCTCCTTCTTTTGTGGCTCGAGTATCGGAACTCCTTCATCACCGTGTGTCATAATGCTCAACTCCATATCATGTGCCCGTGTAGCCAATTCTTCAGAAGCTGTTGGCTAGATTCTTTCAAAATATATTAGAGGCCACAATGCATATCTTGAATAAGGCGGTCATACTTCCTTCACCTAAACTAGAACTTGATTTAGCGGCTCTTTCCAAAAGGTGTGAATGTAAATAAAAAACATCCTTTGGATAAGCTTCATGTCCAGGCGGTCTTCGTAATAGAAAAGACATTTTGCGATAAGCTTGTGCTTGTTTGGAGGGATCATCATAAATGATTGAAGTGTGTCGTTCACGATACATAAAATATTCAGCCAGAGCTGCTCCTGTATAAGGAGCAAGATATTGTAATATAGCAGGAGAATCCGCCATTTTAGCTACCACAATARTGTATTACATTATACCCTTTTCTTGTAAAGCAGTTACTACCTGAGCCACAAAAGATGGTTTTTGACCAATAGCTACATAAACACATATTACATTTTGACCTTGTTGATTAAGAATCGTATTCGTGGGTACTGCTATTTTACCGGTCAAATACAGGCTTAAACTTCTCCATTGGTTGATGTAATCAATGACAGGCTGGCTTAATATGGCTCAGCTTCAACATATTTATAGTTCGACGGATGCTATAAAAGCGGTCGAGGAATTCATGCTCAAGTTTGTCCCAACTGTCAATGGATCTAACAGTGAGATCGATGTACTAGTCAAATGTGTTTCCCTTGAGAGATCGAACAAATTGCTTGACAAGGTAATCACTATACGTGCCAGAATTATTTCAAGTCTCAACAAGATGTGCAATGTGTTGTTTAGGATTTCCCTTTCCATCAAATTGCTAAAATTTTGGGGCTTGATAACTGTAGACATCTTCAAGTTATCAATCTTCTTAGTATATAGTTTAGAATATAAGAAGATTTAGTACTCCCTTCATACTTATCTTTTATACAGCCCATAATGAAATCCTTCAATTGGTAAACAGGGATTAGTCCATCTGAAGACACTTGAATTGTTGCGATTTCTTTGGAGGGTCTTACTTCTCTCATGTCTTCAGATTCAACTTTGACTTGAGGTTGCTCTCCTAAAACTTTTGCAGATCCTGACATATTTGGAGGCTCAGATTGTTTTAGAGTAAATTGGCTTGTTTCTCTAGCATTATCAAGATGATTTAGTAGTTGAACAATTGTGAGATTTTGCTATTAAGTGTGCTTTGCAAGACTTTCCGCCAGTTTTGTCATATTTGAAATCTACTCTTCGATAGTTGAGACATCTGCCATCATAATAGGAATAGCGGATGAATTTGTGGTTGGATCTTCATTACTATCACATCAATCTTTGGATCCTCTTGAGGAGTAGCTCGCCGAATTTGAAGTATAGATGTCATCAGCATGTTTGGACTTTTTGAGGTTTAGTTCCTGCACTCAAGAAAGACATACTTCTTCTTTTACCAAGGCAGACTCCCATTTTTCCTTCTCGAGGAGGAACATCCTTGAACATGGTGTTGGAGTACTCGAAGATCTAATAATCTAAAAAATACTCCTCTACTTTTTTTCTGCATCAGATGGTGTCCTACTCCGCATGATAGGTCCAGCACATGTAGCCGATATGGTTGATTTGGCAGTATCACCAATTGTTGTAGATCTGGAAAGGGTAGCCTTCAAGATGTTGTTCTTAGAGGCCATTCATGAATTTGATTTGATTTGATTTGAAGAGAAAATATGAAYGATAGAAAAAGTTCTACTGGGTATGCCAAAATTTATTTACACAAATCTCTCGTTTGTAAAATAATAAGAAAATAAGAGGAATGCGCAAAAAAAAAAAAAAATCTTATAAATTTGATAAGAAAGTGTTACAGTCCTTGAAATGTTCTCAAGTCAAGAACTCGATTCATTTATTCTTCTTTTTGAAATTTTTCGAGGATTTCACAGCTTGATCTTGGAATTTTGAGAGAAATTTGCTGCTCTTTCTTCTAAGCTTCTCTCTATATAAATTTTTGGACTTCTTCCCGTTATGCTTTGGCCTCTATTTATAGGCAAAGAGAATTAATTTGATTGGTCGAAGTCACATCTAGGAACAATATGGCATTACTTGATCGGCCAAGCTGCATTTTTTATTTCCATTGATTGAACATTGTCATCCTTTAAAGTGGCATCATTTCATTGATCGAGATGTCAAACACTCGAAAACATTTAAAATTGACTCTTAATTATTTAAATAAATTATGAAAATCTAATTTAATAAAATTTTCATATCTTCAATAGAGTGTAACTTATTGTATTCATTTTTAGAGTTATGGAACATTCATCATAACTTGACGGCAATACACATAAGCTTTGTGTGATTGATGAAAAATGAATGTCGTGCTCAAGTTCTGATTATTTGCATTCAAAATCTCCATAATATAAATTCTTAAAAATTTCTTTATTTTATTTAGAAGATAGAGAATTTTTAACAAGGAAAATAATAAATAAGATTGCCTTATAAGTACTTGATGTAAATTATGTAACTATGAGGAAACTTATATCTTTTTGAAATTAGATGTAAGACATGAATAGATGAAACTTGTGACAAAGTAATATTGAATCATTATTTTGTTCAATCGCTAAAATATGATAAATTAAGTAACTTTATTTTATGTAGTAAATAAATCTAAATAATTAATTTATATTAAATCAAATGTCATAGTTCTATTACACAATTAGAAAATTATAAAAAAATAAACTTTTTTTAAAAATGTATACAGAGATGATTTATGAATCCAAAATATTAGTCAACATAAACTAACTAGACCCTTTTAAATAGAAAAATATCAAATCCTCTTTATTAATATCTTAATAGAAAAAAATGAAACTCACAAGTCTGATACAGTCGAAGATAAAATGTCTTGTACGTGGTGGTATATCTTCTCCGACATCATCGCATGTATTTGGATCAGTATATTTTTAAGTTTCAATTTTCTTAGGTACTCATATAATGGAGTAAAATTGACATAGTTAGAGAGAATTGTAATTGCATTGCATACATGTTATTTATATTTGAATTTCATTTTATCATTGTATACATGTTGTTTATATTTGTTTATCATTTTATATCATCCTGTACATTATGTGAAAATAAATATTTTTTAAAATTTTTAAAGGTTCCTCTTATTGAGAGAGAAACTGAGAGAAGGGGAGGAGGAGAAAAAAAGTTGTTAAAAGTCTTTAGAAAATATTATGCATATTTTTATAAAAAATCTTGAGGATAGTAATCAGAATACCACCTCTATATAGATATTCTTTTTTTCCTGGTATTCCGCAACTACTTTCTTTCTTTTGAGGAATCATATTCYTTTCCCAAAACTAAAGAAGTCTCCCAAGCAATGGAATTTAATATGTAGGAATTAGATTACTTTCCCAAGTATAGAATCATTAACAATCAAATGAAGCCTATGTGTATTAATAAGGAATATAAATTTATCTAAGCTCCTCCTTGATAAAACTAGAGTATGAAATCTAAAGTTTAAAGTCAGAAAAATAACAGAAGTTTTAAACTTTAGATATTTACTTTATAGCGCCCCAATCTTAATAATGAATTTTGTAATCTATTTATAATGTATTAATATATTAAGTCAAAATATTATCAATTAAAATTTATATAAGGAATTAAGAAGCATTTAATTTATTAAAATATTATAAAATTAAATTATCAAACTATCATAATTTAATAAATTTTTAATTCATGTAGTGTTAAGTGATGAATTGAGTTATCAAAGAGGTAATATATTAGTATTTCAGACTAATTTTAAAATTAGAAAAACTTTCAGAACTGATTGGTTTAAATTTAAAATTTCAGAAATAAACTGAAAATTTGGAACATTTAGGGGACTGTCAAAACAATATGCCATCTCTATAGTATATGAATTCTAATTGGTTGTAGACTTACCCTGCTAAAATGGTCCCTCTCCTACGCAATAATTGTTCTCACCCGCTCATACCATTTCATTGTGTGAGTTAAAACTTTCGTCTCCCCCCTCTGATCGCTCTGGTGCCGTTTGTATGAAGCTTACTGTTGCAATAAACGCAGACACTCTTTCAGAAACCCAAAAGAAAGAAAACCCAAAATCCTTCATCTTCGCTCTTATGGACAGCATTGAGCTAAGAAAATGGCAGAATCAAGCTCAAGAACTACGGAGGAAGAGCTTTAAACCAAGACTCAGGGTCTGAGTACTCTTGCAAGCTCTATCAATGCTGTTTCCATAAGCAGTTTGTAGGGGAATGCGAAGTCTTATACGAATTCAGGTCTCTCTGGCTCTGGGTCTATAAACTTTTACCGCTTTTTATCAATTTCTGACCATGAGCGACCCACTCTCAACAAAAGCAAAAAATGCATGTTGGAAGTCCTTAAAAAGAAAGGTACATAAAAGTTGCATGCATAAACGAAAAAGGAAGGAATTTACGTATCACACAACCAGTTTGCGATTACTCTCCTAAATAAGCTCTCATTTAGAGAAACCAATGGACTTTCCAATAGATGAATGGACTTTGCTTTTTCTTCAGTCACTGTTGAAAAATTGTATCAACTTGCATTGATCTAAGACATCAATAGTTTGGTCAAATCTGTTCTTTCTAAAAAAATGGTTTAAATACACTTAAAATGCTTCTGAAACGACGTACTATTTATACATGGGGTACATTTTCACTTTTTCCATCTTCGGGTAGTTATTCCACTTTAACAATTCTTTGTTGTTGGTGTTTTTCTGTTTGGGGGGAGGGGGGTAGGGAAAGATCAATTTTCGAAATGTTTTCTGTAAGCAGGAGTGGCATTGACCGAACACTACATGCATGTCTCTACTTTGATGACTTTCATTCTCAACAATGTCTTAACTAAAACTAATTTAAATCATAATAAGTTACGATATCCTATCAAGCAGAAAATGGAGAAGAACAAGAAAGAATGAAGCATCCAACAGAATGTTGCCATTGGAAGACTTCTACAAGTACAAATTTTTATTGATGTTCACAGAGTGTTTAACTTGTCACATGATCCCATTACCTACACAAAACATATTAAATAGGAAATGGGAATCAACATAAATCCCTGGCATTACAACTTCCATTTCGGACTAGGTTACTAGAGACGAGCTATGATGCCCCATTGACATTTAATACTTGAGGATTTGACTAATGATATCGTGAAAAGGATGGTTAATTGCCGGGCTCTTTTTGGACATATGGCGTTGGTGGTGGCTGCCCGTATGGAAGAGAAGGTGGTTGGTATTGTCCAGGAGGAGGCCAATATTGAGGTGGCGGTTGCCTATAAGTTGGAGGCGGATACAGCGGGGTCGGTTGTTCATGTCTTGGAGGTGCATGGTGGTGTTTAGGCGGTGTACGTCCATGAGTAGGTGGAGACACAGGAGATGGTGGTTGATACTGTTGGGGTGGTGCATGGCCACCATGCCTAGGTGGGGCGTGTGTTGGTGGCTGGTCTTGATGTCTAGGCGGTTGATGTCCATGACAAGGTGGTGGAGATGATTGAGAAGGGGGTGGGTAACTTTGTGGAGGTGGTGAGTATCCATAAGACGGTGAAGGTGGAGGTGGAGTTGAAGGTGGAGATGGAGGTGGAGGAAATGATTGTGAGGGTGGTGAGTATCCATAAGAGGGTGAAGGTGGAGGTGTAGGTGGGGTTGCAGGTGGAGATAGAGGGGGTGAGTATCCATAAGAAGGTGAAGGTGGTGGAGATGATTGAGAGGGGGGTGGACCTGAAGGTGGACTAGAAGGTGGAGATGGAGGTGGAGGAGATGACTGAGAGGGGGGTGGGTAACTCTGTGGAGGTGGTGAATATCCATAAGAAGGTGAAGGTGGAGGTGGAGGTGGACTTGAAGGTGGAGATGGAGGTGGAAGTGAAGGTGAAGGTGAAGGTGAAGCCGGAGGAGTTGAGTATCCATAAGAAGGTGAAGGTGGTGGAGATGATTGAAAGGGGGGTGGGTAACTTTGTGGAGGTGGTGAGTATCCATAAGTAGGTGAAGGTGGAGGAGGTGGAGATGATTGAGAGGGGGTTGGGTAACTTTGTGGAGGTGNGAGGTGGAGATGATTGAGAGGGGGTTGGGTAACTTTGTGGAGGTGGTGAGTATCCATAAGTAGGTGAAGGTGGAGGTGGAGGTGGAGGTGAAGGTGGAGGTGAAGGTGAAGGTGCTGGTGGTGGAGATGATTGAGAGGGGGGTGGGTAACTTTGTGGAGGTGGAGGTGGAGGTGGAGGTGGAGGCGAAGGTGAAGGTGAAGGTGCTGGTGGTGGAGATGATTGAGAGGGGGGTGGGTAACTTTGTGGAGGTGGTGAGAATGCATAAGTAGGAGAAGGTGGAGGAGGTGGAGATGATTGAGAGGGGGGTGGGTAACTTTGTGGAGGTGGTGAGTATCCATAAGTAGGTGAAGGTGGAGGTGGAGGTGGAGGTGAAGGTGAAGGTGGAGGCGGAGGCGGAGTTGAAGGTGGAGGTGGAGGTGGAGGTGGAGGTGGAGGTGGAGGGGAAGGTGAAGGTGGTGAGTATCCATAAGAAGATGAAGGTGAAGGTGGAGGTGCTGAGAATCCATAAGTAGGTGGAGGATATTGTTGTGAGGGAGGTGGATACCCTTGACCACGAGACGGTGGAGGATGGTGGCGAGGGGTTGGCGAGTAATGCCCGGGAGATGGAGGAACTTGCCCATGATGTGGTGGTGCACGTCTTTGCATTGGTGGTGGATGAACACGAGGATGAGTTGGTGGTCTATGTCCACGGGGAGGAGGGGAATACTGTGTTGGCGGAGGTTGATTACCATACGATGGTGGTGAATAACGCCGGCCACGAGAAGGTGGTGGATAACCAGCTGGTGGATAACTTGAGGAGGGAGGAGGAGCACCATAGGAAGGTGGTGCAGGGCTTAGTGGAGGAGAGCCATAATATGGTGGTGAATAACTGCCAGGCGATGGTGGAGGTTGGGTAGATGGTGATGGATTATAGCTACCATATTGAGAGAGTTGATTGTTGTGATCACCATTTCCAGTCTCAATTTTTGTGGAACCAAATGAAGGAGTAACAACGCCCTGTATTGAAACCAGTGAAAGAAACAGAATGACTGAAGTTCTTGGCTTCATTCTGATCTGGTAAAGCCTCTGGTAAGAGGGCTTTTGCTGCATTTCTCTCTAGGTGAAGGTTTAAATAGGACCATATCTTACGAATCTCTCATCCCAAACACGTAAAATCTGCCCGAAAATAGCTTGACATATTGGGCAAAATGCAGTCTGTACATGCAAAGCTTCCACGTACTTGTTGCTCCTAACTTGCAAATATTGGATTGGATGGATCCATTAATAAATTGATGATCATGACGGTGGAACCCATGAAATGATTCAGCTAAATAGATGAAAACAAGAGACCCAAACTCAAGGCGAAGTATCAGACGCATTTTTGAAGGGCTGAGGAACGGAATGTGCGGATGAAGGTGGGGGAAAATTCACTTTGCAGGACATAGTGAGTTCAGTCTCGTATTCCCTATGCAGCAGTTTCTTCCAAAAAGTCCACAATATGCCGTTGTTTTATGGTCAGTTCTTGGAGCGAAAACGGGAGCGTTGTTTTGGAAGCAGATTCCAATTCCAATTAGTGATGCTCGCAGTTCAGTACGTTACGGGTGGATGTCCAACCGACCTTGACCTGTATACGAGTTTTATCAATTATATTTTACTACTTTCTTTTAATTGAAAGGAGGTTAGAGGATCAGCATTCGATACCACAAAATGCCTAATGGMGGGTTAGGTGGTGAAGAACACCATCCTTTTATCCAAGTCCAGATAAAAGGGAATCTACATGTTCAAACATTCTACATCGTACCTAYTGATATACTTTGCATTCGGACTCAGCAAAGAAATTTGACCATATACACTTCTTTGTACATTTATAAGGGGCGTTGTTTATGTAGTTCGTACGTAGGTAAGGGTATCAGAAGGGCACAAAGCCTTGTAAGCTGTAACGCAGGTTAGCGATCAAAATTGATCACAAACCTAGTCATGTTCCCATAAAACTTTTAAAACATCCTTTGAAGTTTTTAATGTATTAGCTTCTTAGCATCTGTACCATCTTTGGATATTAACATCACACGAAGATTACAGAGAGATTAAAACAAAGGAGATCATTTAACCAGGTAGTGATCATTCAGACTAGACAGCGGAAAAGCATTCTTTTACACCAAAGGAAGCACATTTTCCTGCTTCCTTAGGAGAGATGTCCATTTGGAAAGTCAGAAAACAGTTTTAGTTAAATCCGAGTCTGAGCAGCAGCAGCTCCATGGGCATAATCAGTAATCCTGAAATTGTGCACAATTTACAAAGCCAATGTATTTACACATTCAAATCATAAATAGCATGACAAGATTCATTAAGGTCAGAATAAAAGGGGAAAAAAAAAAATGGCACTTTAGGCCACTCCGGAGAACAATTGCCTCCACAATAAACAAGTTCTCAAGTTTCCATCTGAAAACATAATTCTTCCTAGTGTCCAGTACCCTCTGAATGGATAACGGAAGGACACCACTTTGCACTCCACATTTGCCAAAACTAAGCCTGCATGCTCTGGTTCTCCCCTCCTACACAGATTAGGCAAGAGCTCTCTTCAGATTAGTACAAGAAGAAGGGCAGAGAGAATGCTAACAATATTCAAATATGAACGAAAAATATTCAAAGTAAAAAAAATAGACCATTTGTGCATCCACGGCAGAATTCTTCTTTCCAATAAAAATTAAATCCAAAAGTAGACCTGCAGCTTGTCCAATCCTATGAAAGTGTTTCAGGGTTATCAAATTCAGTAATCCTGTTGTTTAGTGATTTCACTGTGTCCCTCAACTATAACTACCACTGAATTATCTTGCTTGTATTTGCTTACACAAACTGATGCGCAATAAATGCAATGAAAATTCTCTCCTTAAGAACAGTACACGAGATCATCTCYGTACAATACCTAGAAATTTAGTTAGCACAATCATATTTATCCATACTTAGTCATCATTTCTTTCCTCATAATATGTCCATGTTTCCACTAGAAATTAAAGATCCAAAGTAAGGTCTCCATCTCAAGAAGAAAACAAGATCAAAGAAATTTCAACAGCTCATTAAGAGACTTAATTTATCTGCACTCAACACAGACCAAAATATCACAATTTAACTGCATCATTAGCTTCACGTGATAGAGGGAGAGGAAAAGTGCATCACTAGTAAACAGCTGGAAAACAGGCAGTTCCAGTTTCTTCAAGTGACTTCTCCAGAACAGGTTATCCTTGTAACCTTCCAATCCCTCCCACAACTCCCAAGAACTTGAAGGGCACATGTCATCGTTCTCTAACTTGATAAGCCAATTATAGGAGAAAAAAGGTTAGAATAGTTTCACTAACCAGAAACTTCTTGTACGGTTCAACTCTTCTAAACTTWAAACCAACTAATACTCCCCAGAGAGAGCTTTTATGCTGCAGGAGAAACTATCACATAACAAAACCCTCAGTAGGATAAGAATTCCCCACCTCTACTACATATATCCTTCTGCAGATAATTGTAACACTTTGCACTTCACAGAAAATATGACACTCTATGCAATTTCATACCTGAGATATACCACCACTTGCAACTCTGCTACATATATACCTTCTAGTCTTTTATGGTGACACTCAAGAGAAGTGAAGTACTATAGTAATCCAATAATGTACACTGGCAGATAGAACAGTTAACCAGATCATCTTAACCTGGCTAAACTGGCAGCTTTAACAAATATTGCACATATTGTGCCACAAGAGAGATCAATAATAGACAACAACACTACCCAATTATTACCCAATGAAAAGGTCAGGTATTTTTAATTGATTCAACCTGCAAAGACCACTCAGAGGGCTACTCTCTGCTTAAACCATAAACAGTGTTTCTTATAATTTTTATTTTCTTCTTTGATTCACGAACTTCATAATCTGCTAATCATTTTAAACTCGACACACATTCATATTTCTTCTTCACACCAGAGTCAAGAAGYTTTCACAGCTTAATAGCAATTTCTCACCATAAGCAAAATTTAACTATACGTTGAAAAAAAAGTGCAGAAGAAAATAAATAAATACTGCAAGTCCTTAAAACAAACACAGGGAGAAGTTGCATGCATCAACCAGCAGGAATTATTCTCCAGAAAAGAATTTCATTGACAAAGCCGAAAAGAAGTGAAAGGATACAAACCTTTGCTATCTTTGGAGACCTGACTCAGCTGTAACCAACTCACTTCATAAGAACCTAGGCTTTTTATCCGTTGGCTTCAGAATTTGAAAGGAGCACATTAAACTTTCATCCACACTCATCATTGCACCTGCATTATCGAACTCACCACAATAATTTGGAGCAGAAAATATGGTAACCAACTGCCTGTCAGCAAAAAATTCATATCCATCTTCCACAACCTGGAGAAGCAAAAATGGGAAGACAAATGGAAAGGAAGTACCCATGTAAATGGCAGAAGTCGTAAACAATGAACAAGTAGACAAATGACAATGGAAAGAACAGTACTTGATGGGCACGACAAACAAGGTCCATATCATTCTGCATTAAGAATTCTGCAACCTTATCAGGACCAAAAGTGTAGGAAACTCCCCTGTCATTCATTCCCCAACCTCTAATTTCTCTACAAGGATCCGACCAAAGTAAATCACAGAGCAAGCCAGAGTCTGGAACATCAGCTGGACGAGGTAAGTTTCTTATTTGATCTAAGTTTGTCAAATCTGGAGAAAGACCGCCATGCATGCAGAGTATTTTGTCATCTATTAAAGCAGCTACAGGAAGACAATTAAAGCAATCAGTGAAGATCTTCCAAAGCCTCACATTAAACCGACGCTTGCATTCATCATAGAACCCATATATCCGGTTAATAGAAGCGCATTCATGATTCCCACGCAAGAGGAAGAAATTCTCTGGATACTTAATTTTGTATGCAAGCAGAAGACAGATGGTCTCTAGGCTCTGCTTGCCACGGTCCACGTAGTCACCCAGAAACAAATAATTGGCCTCAGGCGGGAATCCTCCATATTCAAAAAGTCTCAAGAGATCACCATATTGGCCATGAATGTCACCTGCAGCCGAGAAAAAGGAAAACAGAAAGTTTTACTTACATTTACGTCACTCAAATCCATAACGCAATGACATAGATGGAAGCAAAATAAACTAGATATCTAGAAAAGGCTTTTCTGTTACTTCTATTCCTTACTCGGTAAGCGGCATATAAAATGAATTGCTGATTACAGGTAGGAAAAATAWGCTCAATAGTAAGACATCCACATGGAAGCCAGCTTAGCAGAGTGTGTGAATCAGATCGAATTCTTACTTGAGATTCAGAGTGAAGAGCAGAAATCACCAAATCGTTTCCCTATCCAATAGTGATAAAAAATTGTGTTTCATTTATCCCCAATAGTTGGAGCAACTAAAGATAATAAATCACAAGAAATTTTCCTTTTTCTAAGTAAAAGGTTCTCGTTTAAAAGTGGACATGTATATGAAAAGCCAGGGTTGCTGGCTCAGTCCTACCACCTCTTGCTAATTTTAATTGGACCAAAAAGAATGTGATTAATGTACAGAGGAAGAGAGATTATGTGAATACAGGACCCAAAACTTTACAAACTAAGCAAAAACGCCATTTCTCAGTTACCATAGTGAAAACTTTGAAAAACTTAGAAAACAGAAGCAAAATGAGAAAAGGCATACAACTCACTCATAAAATAAGCTACCACTCAAAGCTACAAACCAAACGTAAGAACAGAATAAGATCGCAATTATATATACAGAAAACAGCATTAACACGAAGTTAGTGATCACTGAACTACCAAAGTTTCACTTTGGGCCATCTAATTTGATATTTTCCTAAAGAAATCTACAGCATAAACAATTTYTGGAGCTTGAAGATGCATTCTCTGTACAGAATGGGTTTATACGATACATAAGTAAAAACTTAAAAGTTTAGTCTGATTTCCCCTGCATTTCAGAAAACATTCCCATAGGTAGTAAGTCACTAATACCCTTCCCTACCCCACATATAGTATTGGTCAAGGCACCAGCTAAGGTTTCTATAATTATTAATTATCTTTACCTACAAAACCACTGCTTCAAACAGCTAATACATAAATATTTATCATAATCACAAAGATTAATTGAAAAACCTGCAACCGTAGACATTTTGGAACAATTATTCATGTCCTTCCATATACYTAACTAGTCATAATAATAGGAGAGATAACCAAGCCATATAATTTGATTGCCAAATTACTTTTTTAAGTAAGGTTAGTTGGATAATAATTTTCTGAAAAAAGTGAATATGCTTTTATTTACCCACATTTTATTTGACATCACGATACGGTAGTATCTTCCTAATTTCCAAAGTTCCAAAAAGTAAAAGATTGGCTAGAAAACCATCATTCCTTTACTATGTGCAAAAAAAACACCCCAATAGATTCGTGCTTACAGCCATACGAGTCTTTAGTGACCCTTCAGTCAATTGTGCTTCATCAAGCATAGCTCTTTTCTTTGCATGCCTTGCACATATGCATTATCTGTCGATATACACCTATTCATACTTCGGATACATACGCCCTCAGTGGTATATATCATAGAGCCACTGTCCTAAATTGGAAACCCTATCTTGCTTTCCCCTTCCATCACTTTGTCTCTTCCATGTTTCTCGCCTCCATTTCGAATGCTGACAAGAAATCATCTTCAAAAGAATTCTCAGGAGGAAAATCAATTTACATCAGGACGGAGATCATATTTTACAGAGCTAATTCTCTGGTCAAAAGTTCACACGAAGGGGCTGAAGAATCATTTCAACCATAACTCAGATCTGTTGTAACTGATGTTTGTGATAAAAATGAGATTGGAGAATCATCCTCTTCTGTTAAGGGTTCTTGCTACCACAGATAGCGCTGTTACCTTCTACAACTGATCAATAATAAATCTGCAATTGAAATCTGGATCATCGCTCAACTCTTCCCTCCTCCATTTTCAATGAATGATCGCTATTTTGAACGAATTTTCAGATGGACAATTAATTCAATTTTTTTGAAAATTTTCAGGCCCAAAGAAACTAATCAGTCATTTATAAAGCTACTTATTGATCAAAAGCTAACATCAAGCAGCCGAAAAGACCTATTTAAGTTTCGGAAACTCAGATCCATCAAAATTCATGAATTTATAAACGAGATTGAAGAATCCTTCTCTTCTGGTAAGTTTCCTTGCTACTGCAGACAGAATTATTACCTTCTATATTTAATCAATCATGAATGATCCAAGACTAGGATGATGAGATTAAATCGCATGGCATAGACCCAAGCTTAATAGTTTTAATCTCATCAGATTGCTGTCCTGGCCAAAAATGATAGGATACATGATATTGGCGCTTCAATTTTCAAATGTTCTATAAATTTAATATTTCTATGTCATGAGAATTCAGAAATCAAAAACTGAAAATCTATGATTGGTTTCATTTTTCTATTATATGCAGAAACTAATGCGTCAGGAAACTATTTTAGAAGTTAGTCATAAAGACCCGCATTTTTAAAATTATTTTCCATTTCTCTCCGACCAGAACTGCTGTATTTGGTATTCAAGAAAGATTTTCTTCTCCAGAAAATACAAAACAAGTTGCATATTGTTGGAGAAAGAAGGTTGTCATATCACATAATCAGAATACCCAGCAGATCAAGCCTTTATATCAGAAACCTTCAGTTTCTGCCCCTAACCCCTCCCCTTTCTCTCAGAAAACGCCCAAAAGAATATGGTAGCCTTCAGTATAAAGGTCTCTTCATTTTTAATTTCAAATCAAGGAAAAAAAAAAAAGGCTATATTTACATTGTTCAACTCTGATTATCAGGATGGCAGAGAAGCAGATCTCCGGCTACAAAAGCACACACCTACAAAGATAGGCATCAGATATCCAGGTAGTGATGATAGACCTCTTGTTGGAGACGGCTTCTAACTATCCTAAATACGAATAATGCTTCTAACCATCCTAAATGCCAATGGTGCTTCTAACCACCTACCATAAGTTATTAGACTTACATTGGCCAACCAAAGAATAAACAAGAGATGGCACACCATCAAAGTTAACATGAAATGAAGAGCATTGGGTTAGAAAGACTGGATCCCCAAAGGAAGAACCAAAACAGAGGGGAGTGCAGGGGCAGGGGAATAGAGCAACCAAATTTAGCTTCGTAGTTAAAAATCATGACTAATTTGGATGATGATTCATCCGAAAGCTTGAGGAAACAAACAGGACAGGACGATTAACTTTTGGAGTAAGCAGAAGGTTATTTCCATGTGACATTATGGCCTTCTATTGGGAAAATAAGCTTCAGAGTGGCCACCTTGTGATAATCATCCTTTACTGTTATTATCCCTTTTCCCCCCATCCAACCTTGTGGAAAGTAGTTTTGAAACTCTAGGCTTCAAGTCTCCAACCAAGCTAATAAACTTACTATCTACATTCAGACACTTCAAAAGTTTCCTATATTTTCTCTTTAACCTAATTATCAGAACTAAATCCAGCAAAAGTCCTGTTATACTAAATGCTGGATCATAGAAATTGTCTAGTACTCTTCTGATAATGCAACTAAATGGTTGGACATATATATATATATATATATAATATAATATATATATATATATAATATCTATATATATATAGAAGAAGGGGAGAGAGAGAGGGAGAGAGAGAGAGAGAGGCAGAGGTAACCAGCTGAGGTCTAAGTTAAGTACATTTCCAATGCATGGAGACAAAATTTTGGTTATGGACCCCAAGGTTTTTGGGGTAAACATTTCAAAGGAAATCATAGAATCAGAAAATCCAATGTATACAGGAAACCCCATATTTCACCCATCACCAAATACTCTGACCCAATATATTACGAGATGATCCCTACATATTTCACCACATGTGAAGCGATTGAGGGCGAAGTCAGTCAGGAATATATACATTTTTRTACATACATACATTTTCATACCGAGAGGAAACAGAGACAAAACAGCCAAAACTTTAGTTTTTCTAATAAGAATAATAATAAGAAGTACCACATTTTTTCATCCTAAGCTTTTTTTCCCTTTACAACACGCCCACGCGCAAACCGTTAAAAACTAATAAACGTAGCAAAATAGTTAGGTCCAAATGCACATATGCATACACAGAATCATAGATGTCTGGTTGGATAAACTTGTACGCAAACACATATATGTTAGAAGAAAGGACGATAAAAGGCGAGGACAAATACCGCAGATCTTGATTGGTGCTTCCAACTCCAAGAGATTAGGCTGCTGCAGGAAAATTTCTCGGGAGGCGGTACAGAGAGACCGGATCTCCGCCTCCGACAGCTGAACCTGACGCACCGTCCGCGCATTCCGAAACTCCAACAACCGATTGATTATGTCGTCCAATACGGCAGGCTCAATTCCCTGCCCGTTGGCGGCCATCTCTCTAATTTCTCTCAACAAAATCCTCCACGTCAATTCACAAGTACCTAGGGTTTGAATCAAAACTAGAACAAATAGCAAAATAAACAAAGAAAAATGAAACAAGTAGGCGGTGGAGAGAGAGAAATTAGTTTTTCTCTGTCAATGACGAAAACAAGAGAGATTCATGGATGAAGTGTGGAGATGGTTAATAAGAATAAAAGTAATTGGGATCAACCGATGGCGGAGCGGGGAGGCATTTTAGAGAGAGAAAATATGGTAAGAAGGTTTGGGGTTCGGTTGGGGGCTGCAACTCCGATGTGGCGGAAAAGACTATAGGGATAGTATAATAAGAAGAGGTTCGTCGGAGTCGATAATTCCGCTGCCCTCGTGTGGTTGTATTCTATTTATTCACTTATGTGGCCATTCCCATGTGCAATTCAATTGCTTTGTGTGTCCCATTTTGAATTCCAACTTTTTTGAGAGCCAAAACTCGAGAAAAATAAATAATTAATATTTGCAATATCGATTGTATATTATATTAATATTATCTTTAAAATGACGTATAAAATTGTTCAATATATTAAAAATATTGTATGACTTGAATTAAGGGATTTGGTGTTCTTTGGTTTTGATTTAAAGTGACTAGTTTGGACTTTTGAAACCTATAAGCATTTCAAATGAATAGAAAACTACTACAACATGAGATGGAAAAGGCATGTACATCATATGCTATGAGGCAACGAGAACTTGGAGGGAAAAGTGAAATTTTAGATGGTAAAGATAAATATTGTCCTGCATGAATAAACTTGGGCAAATCAGTCCATTCTGCTCGAATATAATTTTGTTATTGTTAATGTGCAAAAATTGTCTAATCCACTCAACTATTTTGGTTGTGGTGAACTRAGCTTTCAACCCAACAAGGCATGAGTTTCAATTAGCTAGTCATATATAATCAGATCACTGGATCTGTAGTAACCTCTTTTTTGTATATGAAATTCTTGARTTAGCTTTAATAAGTCATCATAAAGTATGCAAATGAAACGTGTTAATCAGGAACATTGTTGTACATCTATGTTTGCTACGGCTAAGAAAACATCAAATTGGATCTTCTAGCTGATCAGGGAACAAACATATTAAGATAAATAGSCAAACATAAATTGCAAAACGTCACACAGCAAAAAGATGCAACTAAGATGGTTGAAGCTGGTCGAGTGATTACACTGAAATAAACAAAAAGATACAACTTAGTTAGCTAAGGCTAAATAAGTGATTATGCTGGAAGATGCCAAAGAGCAGAAAGATATAGCTAAGTTAGCTTGAACTAAACTAGAGACTATGCTGATTGAGAAAATGATACAGCTAATAAGAAAAAGCAATCAAAGTAATCTTAGATAAGCTAGAAAGCTGTAAAGAAAGCAATAAAGAAAGCAAAGAAATGGTATAAGTTAAATGGCTATGCTATTAAGACTAGAAATGCTTATCATCTAATAAAGCAAATAAGAACTCTAATTCATAAAAATTATGTTAAAAAGTTTATAAAGCTATCCTAGTAAAGCTAACGAAATTGATCAACATTTGAAAAGCTGATAAAACTAACTATTTGATAAACAAAGATATAAAAATGAAGATAAATTGTTTGATTGACGTGGTTTTTTTTACTTTCTTTCTTCTTGTTTATACTCCTCTTGAGCAACGTTCTCTTGCCGGCTAGTGGCCGAAAAAAGTCTACCACTTTGAATCCATTTCACCTTCTTCCATGCTACTTCCTCGGTCCACATCCACCTCAATCGGCCATTCTATTGATCATGCTCCTTGATTTTCGATCAAGTGGTTATGGCCTTATCTGATTGCTTGAGCTGATTTCCTAACTTCCAACTGTTTTTACCCATTCAACTAACTTTTTCCTGCTTCTCGACCAGTCTTTGATACGTTCCTTACTTGATTTTTCATTAGCCGTTGAGTTTCTCAGCCGTTTGGACTCCTTTTCCCTTGGACTTATGTTTGTTTTGATCTTACTCGGCTAACCTTTGTTACCTACCTCAGCCGCTGACGTCGACTATTGTTAAGCATCAACAATTATATAAATATAACTATGAAATTATTTGTCTATTTCTAATGTATTAATATCAATAGAGTAATTTAGGCGAAAAACACATATACAAGAAATTTATTTACGTTCTTTGAAAAATAATTTAATTTAAAAATTTTTTACTCATATCTTTGAATTAACTTCATTTACACCCTTCCAAGTAAAAAAGGTCCCATATATTTAGCTACGTGAAATTTAATTTTAACAATTGAATACTGACTCTAGATGTAGAAACTTTATTAAATTAATTTTCATAACTTATTTAAATAATTAAGAGCCAATTTTAAACGCTTCCACTAAAATGGAGGAGTATTTGATATCTTAACCAATGAAAGGTTAACACATGTCAAGAATGATAAGGTTCAACCAATAAAAATCAAGAATGTAGCTCGACGAACCAAGTAAAGCGACGTTGCTCCTCGATGGGACTTTAACGAATCAAATCAATTCGCTTTGCCTATAAATAAAGGTCAAAGCATAATTTTGAGAGGTCCAAACATTGTTATTGAGGTCCAAAAATTGATATTAAGGTCCAGCAATTCATACAAAGAGAAGCTTAGAAGAAAAAGCACTAAATTTTTCTCCAAATCTCGAGATCAAACTACAAAGCCTCGAAAAATCCAAAAGAGCAAAATTGACGAATTGAGTTCTTGCCTTGAGAATATTTTAGAGATTGTAGCATAGTCTTATCAAATTTATAAGATTAATTCTTTGTTACATATTCCCTTATTTTGTATTATTATTTTACAGATGAGATATTTGTGTAAATAAATTTTGACATGCCTAGTTGGACCATCTCTGTCGTTCATCGCTTCTCTTCAAATCAAAGTCCAATTCATCAATGGTCCCCAAGAACAATATCTCGAAGGCTACTGGTTCCAAATTTGGAAAAATTGGTGCTGCTACCAATACAATCATGTCGGCTACAAATGCAAGACCTATGATACAGAGTAAGGCACCATCCACTACGGAAAATATGTACAGAAGCACTCTGACTTGATYTTCGAGTACACCAATCTCATATTCAATGATGTCCCTTTGCAAGAAGGAAACGAGTGAGTTGATTTTGCCATATGAACAGCCATGTCCTTGCTGAATATTGGAACTAAGTCACAGACATCCAACTAAGATGATGGTGAATCTTCTGCAAAATCTATAACTGTTGTTTTCCAAGAAGATCTATAATTGGAGAAGCTCCRTCATGAAGATTCTACTACAACTTCATCTATCTTATCTGTTATGATGATCGATATTGTCAATATTGAATAACAAATCTCAAAGTTGACTAAATTGATGGAAGGATTTGCAGAGAGTTTCCAACAGCAAGATATCACGCTTGCTCGATTGTTGAATTGCCTAGATTGTACTGGAGAAACAAGTCAAACTACTCCAAAGCAATCAGAAATTGCAAATAATGTTCAATTAGTAAGGTTCCTCAAATACAATCTCAATCCAAAGTTGGATCTAAAACTACAAAGCAAGTATAAAACATTCAAATTTCTTTTGATGTATTGATATTGATAAATCACTTGAAGGATGTTATTACGAAAATAATTGAAGAAAAGCATGAAGGAAGAGTCAGACCTTCTCAAGGGTATGCCAAACCATATAATAAAAGGATATGTAGTCGTCAAATGCCAATCAGTTATCAACCTCTCAAACTTCGACAATTTAATTGGAAAGGAAATCCAAAACAACATATAACCCACTTTATTGAAACATGCAATAATGAAGGTAGTTAAGGAGATCTACTTGTCAAGCAATTGTTAGATCTCTTAAAGATAATGCTTTTGATTGGTATACAGATCTTAATCCTAGATCAATCGATAGCTGAGTTAAGCTCGAGCAAGAATTTCTAGATCACTTTTATAACACTCGTCGAACTATTAAGATGCTTGAATTAAGCCGATTTTGACAGTTGAAGGATGAACATGTCATTTAATTTATCAATTGATAGAGGAACTTAAGTCTAAATTATAGAGATCAACTTTGTGAAACTTCTTCAATTGAGATGTGCATCTAAAGGATGTAATGGGGTTTTCAATATATCTTTATCTTTAAAGGCATTTAGTTAAAAATATTTGAAGAATTGGCTACTCTCACGCATGATCTGAATAAGTATCATTGTCAATTAAAGTCGAGGAATTCATGTCAAAGAGTCAACCAAATATGCAAAGAAACTAAATTTTCAAAGTGGGGGCAACCTTTCCTCAAAATTTGAAGATGAGGAATCAACGAAGTGCCAAATGCAAATACTCCCCAGTTACGAGTCTAAATTATACATTACTCCTTGATAAGAGTTAAAACTATCTACAAATTTCAATAAAACTTCAAATTGCTCTTCAATTGCACGAGCTTAATCTGCAAGTTCAAATTATATAAAGATGAACTACGTCTAACTTGATTCCTTCTTTGGATATGTGGGTAGCTTAGGAAAACATCTAAATTCAATTATATCTTCAATAATATATTATTTTCTTTGCTTCTTATAGTGAAGTCAAATGTTAACAGATCATTCAAAGTTGAAGTCCAGCAATGGTCTGAAATTGAGACACTCTTGCAAAAAATTAGGACCTTGAATAAATCCAAGGCTTAAAGTCGAAGCCTTCAAAGTCGATGTGCTTCATAGTAATGGTGCAAAATAGACCCTCCGTCTGTAGAAAATTAGGACCTCAAAGAAATACAAGACTTAAAGTTGAAGCCTTTAAAAGTCGATGTCCTTAATGGTGTAAATCGATCATTCTCCTGCAATAAATTAGGACATTGAAGAAATCCAAAACTTAAAGTTGAAACTTTCAAAGTCAATATCATTTATAGTGATGCTATAGATTAACCCTCTTCTTGCAGGAAAATTAGAACATCGAAGAAATTCAAGACTTAAAGTTAAAGCCTTCAAAGTCGATATCCTTAATAGCGATGGTCCAGAATGGACCCTTCTGGCTCCAAATTGGTGCACCTCACTTGAAATCAAAGCCTCTCAACCTTCCAAGTGGGTGGGTTGAAATTGAAGCATTTTCTCGCTCCAAATTGGTGCTTTATGGCTGAAAATTGAAGCCTTTTCTAGCTCCTAAGTTAGTGATCCATGGGTTGAAATCAAAACCCCTTCTTGGTGTCTTTGACTTGAAGATGACCTTTCTCCTTGTCTCGAAGTTGAAACTTCAAAAGCTTGATTTTGCCTAAGCAATAATTCCACCAAAAAAAAAAAATTCAAATTGCACAATCTTTAAACAAATTGATTAAAGAAAAGTGAGTATTATGATCTAAAAGAAAAAGGAAAAGAGCAAAATTGCAAACAGAAAAAAGGAAAAATAGAGAGAGTTAAAAAAAAAAGGAATTTTTGGAAGCAAAACAAAAAAGAGAGACGAAATAAAAAAGATGAAAAAAAGGGAAAAAATAGTTAAAAAAAAGGAGGTGATGCCCGAGAGATAGAAAAGATTACAAAAAAAATTACCCAAAAAAAAAAAAAATCTTGTACACAGTACGCTTTATTCAAGGGAGGGGGAAAAATTTTTTCTATATATGGCCCATTCATTGAGACCAAATTCAGAATGGCAGCTATGGAACAAACAAAAGAAAATTGGGCTTGACTTCCCCAAACCAAGCCCAAGTGAAAATGCTGACATTTTCCTACTAGTATTGCATAATCGTTTTGGCTCACAATCCACAATGTTTCTCCCGGCGAAAAGGACCTGCAAAAGCCAGTCGTGTATCTAGGATTCGCCCTTATTGCGGTGAATGCAAAAATTGGGATGAATTCAACAGTTGTATGGTTGAGGTTCTTTCTTGTCAAAATACACCGGAGCTTGTGGCCAAAGAGAGCTGGTTGGCGACTTAGTCCATTTGCTGCGAGCCTCCAACATACTGCGGATTCGAGTTCCAAAAGGCAACCTACTGGACGATGCCAAAATCAGGACCATGCAAGTGCTTCAGACGAAGGATTTGGTGACGAATCATACTCTCCGACGCCTCCTTCAGATCTGGTCTGTCTCGGTCAAGACTGTACAGTCCCCGCCGTTGCTGTCTTCAGCTGAGTTAGCCACCAATAACTCGCTTTCTCATACCGAAGTTAAAGCTCTTATTCAACAGCTCAAAAGCAATCGGCTTGAAAGTCCTTCCCACATTAGCATTATTATTCAATGTATAAATAAATTAATGGCTTTTGCGAAACAGTCATATGAGAACAATAATTTCCTCACCGGAGCTGATTTAGAGCTGTTGTCAATCATAGTTTCCAGACTTAAACGCGGTACCCGTGAACGTTATGATGACGAAAAAAATGGTTCAGCTTCTCCATCGCTTGTTGAAGAATTACAGGGGTAAAAAAAACATAAATAAAATAAAAAATAAAATAAAATTATTGTTGTGGAGGAAAAATTGGTTGCATCAATGATGATGGTTCTACGGCAAGGAAAAATGGAACAGAAGATTTTGGTTTCAATAATACTGAAGTTGTTTGTTGATATGCAAGCTGAATATAAGTATTTGTTACGTAAGGGAGGATGTATATGCCGAGTTATTGAGATTAATGGTGAGTTTTGAGTGGAATCAAGAAGCCATGGAGGATTGTTTAGCTTGTTTGTTATGAATATTAATGCCTAAGAGAAACAGAGCGAGACTTGTACATGGTGGAGCAGTTGGTATACTTGCAAAGGCATTGTGCGACGGAGAATTGAGTGTTTCTTCAGGGAGAAGGCGGAGAACTTGCCTTGTGCTGCTGATAACAATTGGGTCACTCTAATGACAATGGCAACTAAAAACGAATTGGTTAAAATGTTCCATACAGATAGAACATTATCATTTAAAATTTTGTAGAAAAGATTAAAAGAACATTTTAATTTTAATGTATTAAGATGTTCTGAAATTATATTACTAAAGAAACTTAATTCATAAGTTTTAAATGTTGAATTGAGTTATTAAATAAAGCTTAAATCTCATAAAGAGTTTCTCAACTATCAGAAAATAACGAAAGATATCTTTACGAGAATAAATGTAGCTAAAATAAAAGAAGACAAATTAGCTTTTTATGTATCTCAATTATTAAATGAGTTATTTATAAATATTTTGAATTTTATTTACTTATTTACATCCCTTATATAATTATGAATCTTTATAAATATTTCTAATTTTTTTTTACTTATTTACATCATTCATCTAATTAGAGTCTCTTCATATATCCCTGAATATTTATTTTTTTACTTATTTATATCATTTATTTAATTACGAATTTTTATTTCTTCCCCGCCATCATTCTTCACGAGGGAATTCGAAGGATCCACTCATGTGATTTTTACTTAAAAGGCATAAATGTTTCTAAAATCAATTTTGGTTAGAATTGACAAAATTGGGCAAAATTGGATGGGAGAATAGGTTTGAAATGGTAAAATTGACTTTAGAAAACTTTGTGTGCCCTTTTTAAATATAAGACATATAGTAGATTCTTTGAATTCCGTCATGAAAAATAATGACAGGGCAACAATAAAAATTCATAATTTGACAATAAATATAAATAAGTAAAATAAAAAATTTGAAATATTGCACAAGCAGCTATTTTCCAATAAAAGAAATTGACAAAAGAATTACCTTCAAACTTAGGGCTCTCCCTAGGAGTGAAGATTTTTCAAGTTTCACACGAGTACAACGCATCCCTAACAGAACTCCCAAGTTATCATAAGAAGAGCATGAAACAGAATTGGGTGAGAGATTATCAGACAACCAGACCATCCGAAGAAAGATGCAAAAGTTTCAATATAAATGTGAATTGAGGCTGTCATGCCAATACTTAAAATCTGTAAGTACTTTATCAATTGGTGGGSTGCGGACCTGTTGTCACCCCCGGGTCTCCCTCAAGTTCAGCTCCTTCTTTCGTCAGAAACTGTTAGGTAAACAGTTTCTTGCAATCGGATCCAATTTTTCAGTCAAAGTTCGATGCTTTCAATTSTTTCTCATTCAATTTGATGCTTATCTCCTTTGTTTGATTTTAGGATCTATTTATATTTCTAAAGGGTTCTTAATTCTTCATGTAGATGAAAATGGCTTTCTTCATCGTACACGTTAATATTCATTATTCATATATGGGATTTTTTGACCGTATTAAAAATCTGCATTTCCTTCATGTTTCTTATCTTGAGATTACCATCATTAATGATGAGATTGGGCAGATTGGTTTTCTTATTTGATATATTCCTGTGTATATACGCTCACATGGAAACAAGAAAAATAGAAAAAGTTTCTTTTAAGAGGATTCCAACAAAAAGATTAACGAAAAACATGTGAATCTTCAAAGATCATCTATTTCTGTTTTGAAGGTCTGAAAGAAGAATGCGAAGAAGCTCATTTTCATATTTTCATCAAAAAATGACATTTTTGGTGTGTTTTGAAACACTTTGCTGATTAATTTCAGATCTTTATGGGAACTGAATGCCACTTTTGCAGAGATTACTTTTAGAATTACAATAAAAGAGTGATTTGTCATCACTTGGAACACTATTTTCAATTCCAGATTTTCTTCGATAAAGGGGAGAACAAATTGTGTTAATTCAACCTTATGGTACATGGGATTTTATGTCTTACTTTCTTGTTTTTGATTCTTCTATCTATATTTTGTTAGCAAGTTAATGGTTGGACATGCAGACATGAGAATCTCATACAACATTATGCAGTCTGACAACACATAGAGGACCACTACAAAGCCAGAACCTTTGTGCTACAACCRATCATATCCATTTAGCAATGTTCTTAGAAGTAGTCTTTTGCTAGTAATTGGCATATTATCTGACGCAAAAGAATTCTTAGAGTAATGAACCCAAAATCAGAAGAGAAGTGACTGTGGCCTACATTTAGCATAAGATGTAAAATGAGGAATTGTTTCGTGACTGATTCTAGTTGGACTGAAACAGAGATAAGGCAATGCAGAAATGGTTATTGACGGAATGTTTAGAAGGTCCGTGCATCAAGGCACACTTGAGATAAAATATTGGATCTCTGTAGTGAAATTTGGATACCTTGATTGTTACAGGGGGTTTCAGTTTGTGAGTTCTATCTCTTCATCTAGAAGAGAATATGAAATTGAATGGTCATATTGCATATGCTTTGCATGTGTGAAATGTTGTTAGCCTCCTGATCTCTTCTGATACAACAGTCTTTTTATTAAAAGGATTCTTAAGAAGTTATTTTTTTTATATTAATTAAGAGATTTCAACATAATGTGATTCTTAGGACATTTAGGATTCTTAGAGTTCTTAAAGTGATTTCAACTTCTATCCTTGATTTGTTATATTGCCGAACATCTGGTTTGGTTATTATATTTACATGGCAGCTTTTATCTTTCAGTATTTGAACTGCATTAAATGATGCAGCGAGTGATGTCTATCTCATACTGTCTTCTCATTGTTGACTTCTGTTTAGAACTTGGAAAATGTACCAGTTGGAGTTTGACCAGCTAAAGATCCGAAAATTAGGAGGTCTATACATTTGCAACATACTGCTTTCTTTTTCTTGATTGGCTAGCATTGATATTAGAATTTTAATGGTGGAAACTGAGCAGGCAATCTGATCTGGGCTTGTTATGATAGACACGCATTTTGTATGCGTAATCACGTTAACACCCAAATTCAATTGAATCAATTCTCAGTCTCCTATTATGACATGTCCTTTGTTCTAACAATTATTTTTCCATTAAGTATTGATTTCTGGTAGTTGCAACCTGTAGAAGACAATGGAGCAAGAGGGGGATTCCTGTTCAAGAGAAAAGCAGAAGCTGGATGTACAGTTGCCAGAATCCTCTGAAAAGTATAAAACCAATCCTGAGCAGCTAAGGTTTTCWTGTAGTCGTATTTGTTCATTCTCAACTCAGGAGTATGGTATATTAGATTCAGCAGAGCGATCGAAGTCAAAAGTTAAACTCTCTTGGCTTATAATCTTTTACTTCATTGTCATGGTAGCTGAGATTGTTGGAGGCATGAAAGCCAATAGCCTTGCAGTGCTTACTGATGCAGCTCACTTGCTCTCAGATATTGCTGGATTTTCTATTTCTCTTTTCACAGTTTGGGTGTCAGGTTGGAAGTCAACAGCACAGCAATCCTTYGGATTCAATCGTCTTGAAGTTTTGGGAGCCCTTCTCTCTGTACAGTTGATATGGCTTATTTCTGGGATTTTGATATATGAAGCAACTGATCGGATTCTTCACAAAAACACTAAAGTCAATGGGACAATCATGTTTGCTGTTGCTGCATTTGGATTCTTGGTGAATCTTGTCATGATTTTCTGGCTTGGTCATGAGCATTCTCATCATTGTCATTCTCATGAAGATCATCCTGGTTGTGAGGGCGACCACCACGATCRTGAAATGGAGGAATTATGTACAAATGGCCATGACAGCACGCATCTGGTGTCAACATCCCCGCAGAAGATAAGAATCTGGAACATAAATATCCAAGGTGCTTATTTGCATGTTATGAGTGATCTCATTCAATCTGTTGGGGTGATGATTACTGGATTCATCATATGGGTAAAACCATACTGGTTGCTGGTTGATCTACTCTGTACTCTCCTATTCTCTATTTTCGCTCTTAGCACTACCATTCCCATGCTCAAGTATATCTTCTGTATACTGATGGAAAGGACACCTGATGAGATCAATATTGCTTTTCTTGAAAATGGTCTGAAGGGTATCAAGGGACTCCATAATGTTCATGACCTGCATGTCTGGGCTGTTACATCGGGGAAGTTTGTATTGTCTTGCCATGTAGTGATTGACCCAGGTACCAACGCCAATGAAATTCTTATCCAGGCTAGGGAATATTGTGAAAAAACTTTTGGAATTCATCACGTCACAATACAAATTGAACAGGATGTATAAATATTCTCAAACAAATTCAATGATTTACCTTGCTCTAATTTGTTTTTTCTTTATTTTATTGCTTTTGCAAGGACAAGGATTAATAGGATGATAATGATGTCCAACCAATTATTAATCGACAAAAGAAGGTTTAAGCTCTGGCTCCTGAAAGTCAAAAGACCACAGGAAAAGGCAACGGAGACGGATCTTTAAATATTCTAGCCGGCTTGGCCTCTCAGCATTTACGCGAGGACATTTTACTTGCTGAATGTGCATGTCAAGCGTGCTGACTGCGCATGTATCTCAGCATACTGTAGTGGAGGGTAGTGCATCAAGGAATAAATACTACTCGACCATTGAATTAATAATCGTAGCCGTATGGGAATAGACGAAAGCCATACTAAGGACAATGAGAAACTGCAGCTTTATAAACGCAATAAAAAAATCCGTATTATCATGTTACCGATCTAGTAGTGCAGAATGTGTAAGGAAAAGACACGAACAGAGTAACAATTGTGTGATAAAAATGGATACTTCTATTACAAGAAAAAAAGAAACTGAAAGAATACTACACATACAAGGCCATGTCTTCAAGTCACAAGGCATTTCCAAGACTATTAATTTGACTCGGCCAAAAATCACAAATGCTAGGATTTCCGAAAGGCAAAAGTTAACAGTATGACTGAACCAACAGATCCTCCTAAAGACTAAAAACAATTTTAACAGCAGTAATCTCTTTTTGTTGTTGCAATGTAGTAGGAAAGTATTCTACAAGCTGCTTTTGCCAAAATGAGGGGGTAAAAAAGGCAAAAAAGTAATAGAAACAAAAGGTTGTGCTTGCTGCCGTATCCGTTCAGCCCTGATAATTCAACTCAAGTAGAACAACAACCTCTCTTCCCGTTACCAGATGAATCACCAACGTTAATTGTGGTACCCTGACCTGGAACAACAGTGGATGCTGCTGCTTCCTGCGYTGCCAATGCCTTCTTGCTTATAATATGGTAAATTTCTGTCAAGATAGTCTGGAAAGCCCTTTCTATGTTATATGCTTCCAATGCGGATGTCTCAAGAAAAGAAAGTCCTTCCTTTTCAGCCAAAGTTTGACCATCTTGTTCTTGAACAGCTCTGAGATGATTAAGGTCAGACTTATTTCCCGCCATCATGATAACAATGTTTGAGTCTGCATGATCCCTCAACTCCCGGAGCCACCTTTGGACGTTGTCAAAGGTTTGCCTCTTGGTTATGTCATAAACAAGAAGTGCACCGACAGCTCCTCTATAGTAGGCGCTAGTAATTGCCCGATACCTTTCCTGTCCAGCAGTGTCCCATATTTGAGCCTTGACTGTCTTTCCTTCTATCTGTATACATCCAGTAGATTGCCAAATCAGTTACTATGAATACAAATAAAACTTTGTGACAACAATAGACAAGAAAAGGGCCGGCTTGATTTAATGAATAATTATAAGTGGCATCCATAAGGTACATATTTCTAAACCACTATTCCTGGCTCATGAGCAGGGATGAAAGGGTTTCAATAAGGGGATGTTTCAGCTCCATGAACCCATTTAATGTGAACTTGAGCAATAAGTATCCAAATTATTAGATGGAAATAAAGTGCACTACTTGTTCTACTTATTTGCAATATACACATGGAGTACTTCCATATCAAAAGAGCTACTTTTCTTATTAAATGCATGCACTCAGAGCATACCAAAAGTTCCCTTTACAATGGGTACACGAGGAATATCGGTGTTAATCAGCAGGTTTGTGAAAAAMAGAGCCAATCCAGGTGTCATCTAAGGATAGGTGATATGTGCTAGAACTTATGTCAGAGATCTCATGATTAAAAGGATAATGCTAAGTGTTTAGTTGCAAACTCAATTTGCCCATCTTGCAGGAGATAACGAGGTACCCACTATCTCACAGAAGACAAAGATCCTGTTGCTTTACCACTAAATTTTACACTAGTACTTCAACAAATACCATCCAATTTCAAAACTTTGAGTTTCTATAAAACCAAACCGGTTCTCAGTGTAGGCCAGACAAAAAAAACGCAACTTCAAAAGGGGAAAAGAGAATATTATAAACCACACCTATACCGAAGAAAATCATCAAAAACTAGTCAATACTAATGCTTTGACCATATGCTCTTTCCTTAACAATTTGACCTCCGCCCAAATTCAGCAGAAGATTGAAAATTTAAACAGATGCGATTCCTTTATTGACTGCCACCAGCATCATCGAGGGGTAACTCTGTATGTAAGAGTAGCCATCCCCTACAGGCAACCTATAAGCCATGACCTCTCATCTTAAAGAACCAACCATATTCCGGGACAGGTCTTCCACTTAAATTTGAAGTAACGCAATCAGTAATCAAGGAACTACAGGACATGCAAGTGTATATATCTGCTTATTTGTTAAACATAATAAAAATAGCAATCTGAGAAAAATATATAGTGACCTGAAGGGTCCGGGTGGCGAATTCAACTCCGATGGTGGATTTGGATTCCAAGCAGAACTCATTCCGAGTAAACCTGGAAAGAATGTTAGATTTTCCGACTCCAGAATCTCCGATCAATACGATCTTGAATAAATAATCGTACTCATGATCCACTCTATTGGCCATATTTCTCTATTTCTCTGACGGATTAATGATGATCTACTCTCCCCACACCTGCAATCCAGATCCAYAAACAATCAGATCTAACCATCCCAAATCGAAAATCAAAAGAGAAAACTCGACCATTAGAAAAGAACATACCAAAATGAAACACAGATTGAAGCTCAACTTACTGTAAAGGAGAGATCGGAAGGATGGTTTAGAGAAGAAACGACAGAGAAAGTGTGAAGGAAAAAACGGAAGAAACAATGGAGGAGGAAATGGGAGACGCGGGCGGTGTTTGAAACGGCCAATATTGGGGAATAACGGGAGTCTGTATTTTGAGGGTGGGGGGGGGGGGGTGGATTTCTTCGGAAAAATGCGGCAAAATATAAGCAAATGGTAAGTGGAGAGTTTCTTTTTGGGTTTTTGGAATAAAGAATTGGGATTCTGGTGAAATGGCGCCGTTTTAGGGGAGGGAGTTGACAGAAACTGTGTGTGTGGGATTGACTATATGGGGTCTGGGTTGGCAGTAGAGTCCCTGTAGCAGACTGGCCGAAAGGGAATTTTGCCAAAATGTTTTTGCCAGGGTGGGAATCGGAATGTTAGTGGACCTGCATGTACATAGTTGTCAGCCTATCTTACATTTTCCTTTTTCACATTATTTTAAATTATATTTAAATTACTTAATTTAATAACATTAATGCCCTCTTTCGTTAGTGGGTAACATATTTACATAAGTATTATGAATATTGCTATTTCAATTAAATTGATCCATTATAGATATTGATTAAGGATTCCTAATTTAGAAGAAATGAACCATACATGAATGGTAAGACTCTACAAAGCAAAATGAATTAATTTTGACATAAAGCATTTTTCAATTCATAAATTCACACCATTAGTTAATAGTTTCCTCTCACATTTGTCATTCAATTCATTAATTTTTACTGTTCTTATACTATCATTTTAATCAACTTAAATAAAAGACCTTCAACATTCCTCATTTCTTAAAAGGACAACTTCAAGCCATATAATATTCTTGTGAACGTCCACGCCATTCTCATCTTCAAATCCCTTATTAGCATTTACGAAGATTTTTGTACTTTGATTGATATAAAAGAATAATTTATAAATAATAAAAATGATAAATTGAGAGGACARAAGTTAAGGGGAATTATTAACTAGGAWGGTGGATTTAGCCYCTTCCTTTTCATTATTAKTTTGATTGTTGGATTTTTGTTCGGTTMAAGTRGCTGGCAGTATCATTATGAGTTTCGAGATTTGTTTGATTAGAAGCCATGGAATATAATGCACCTATTTTAGTTACAATGATTGCAAGAGCACTTGAATCCAATACTTTCCACTTTTTGTTGTTAGCTTAASGAACAAAATTGTGTGCCCTTGTGATTAAAGAAATTGGCTAAGGAGTCAGACCCATTATTATATTATATTCCATGAATGAAAATTGAGCATTAAATTTGCAGCTGACCTCATATTGTGCAGCTACAAAAATTGCAAACTCGATCTATATTTTTTTTTATTATTTGTTGCTGGTCAAGTCTATGACTATGGCTACGAATAGGATTTGAGTTGCAGGGTGGCTATAATTTTACGGTTTAGAWTTTTTTTTTTTGAACAATTCAATTTTACATGATTTATAAATCATAGTATCATAATTTAAATAACTTTATTCAAGAAATAAATATACTTGTTGCATAAAATTTTTAACTTCTATCCAACTTACTGCTGGAGTGGCCTCCGCTCTTGTAACTTGAATTAGGATGATTTTAATTCCTTTTATTTTTTCTTTTTATTTATGACAGGTAAGTAGGTGAATTCAACTTAGGTCCATTAGATAGCAACATTTGACACTAATAATATATAAGTAGTTGTTTTTTTTTAATATCAATGTTTGGATATTTTTTTTTTATGATTAATCCAATTAGAGAAATACGTGTGGAGACATTTGCTAAGATATGCGATATTTGTCGCTCCTAGTGTCTGAACCTCTAAACTTCAACTCAGGTGAGGGAGCGGTTGGCAACTTTCCTACCAAAAATTTGGGGTTTCAATTTTCTACCAAGTGCAAGCACCTGATAAAACATCACATGATTTGACGAATATATCTGCACATATTTTTCGAATTAGATTAGTTGGGCCATTATTTCAAATTGACCATGTCACATTCTAATTGGTAGATTATATCTAGATAATTTAGATGGATTCTGTCAAAAGTCTAATATGCCCTTCAAATCATTGTAATTTAAAAAATAAACCTTAATTGTTTAGATCTCCTTCAAAGGTTTAAATATAAAATAAGAAAAGGAAAAAAAAAAGTAGAAGACGAAGAATTGCAGCAATCCCTTGCAAGTCATCTCTTGTCTGTAATTGGTTTTTATGATTATTGACACCTAAAAATAGCCGATGCCAACGGCTAAGACGGGAGGCAAGACCAAATCAGATAGGAGACCAAGGAAAAAAATGTCGAAACAACTGAGGAACCCAACGACTAATGAAAATTAGGAAAGGAATGGATGATATGACGATCGACGAGAGGGAGGAAAAAATTAACAAAATCGGTAGAAACAACAAGAAACCAGAGATCAACTCTACAATTAGATAAGATCATAACTACCTGATCGAAGATCAAGGGACACGATCAACTAAATGGCTGATTGAGGCCGACGTGGACTGAGGAAATAGTAGGAAAGAAAGAGAAATGGAACAATCAATCAACTCAATAATCAAGCATATTATCTTTATTTTTATCTATGTTTTCATTTGATAGCTAGTTTTATCTTCAGTTTTTTAATGTTAATTGATCTTTTGCTTTGTTAGGCTAGTCTTGTATTCTTTTTTCTGCAATGTTTATGAGTTAGAACACTTATTTGCTTTCTTAGATGATAAGTATTTTTAGCCTTAATAGCATAATTTGTTAGCTTATTCAATTTTTTTATTGCTTTCTTTAGAGCTTGCTTTATAGCTTTCTAGCTCATATAGGACTAGTTAACTTGTTTCATCTTATTACCTGTATCATTTCCTCATTTAACATAGTCCTAGTTTAGTTCGAGATAACTAAGTTATATCTTTATGCTATTTGGCATCCTTCAACATATCACTTATTTAGCCTAAACTAACTAAGTTGCATATTTATAATGCTTAGCAACTTTAAGCATAATCACTCAGCTAGCTTAAGCTATTTTAGTTGTATCTTTCTGATGTTTGACATTTGTTTGCAATTCACATTTATTTATCTTAGTTTGTTTGCTTCCTAATCGACTAGAAGATTTAACTTTCCTATTTCATAGCTGTAGTAAACACACACATTTGACAGTTTTTTCCTAGTTAACATATTTCATTTGCATGCTTTGTGAGGGCTTACTAAAACTAATTCGAAACTCACATACAAAAAAGAGGTTGCTACGGATCCAGTGAGCCGATTACACGGCCAACTACCTGGAACTCGATCCTCGTTATGTTCAAAAGTTTAGTATGCCACAACCAGGATAGTCGAGTCGGCTATGTAATTTTTACACACCAACAATGATACAATGTGCATATTGTCCATATCGAGATGGTATGCCATGCTCTAGGTTGGCAACAACATATTAGGGATCTTGAATAAATCAAGACGACCATTCGCCAAACGTGATGAATATACCGCTTTCTTGTACTCTCTCCAAGTGAGTGGCCGATAGAGATARTCAGGATTGCATGTAGAAACTAATTGGGGAAGTAGAGATATCCATGCATTTAGTAGCAAAGCTCCAAGTATATAATTGAAAGCCTTTGTTTGGTCAAGTTTGCCTGTGCCCTATGTCTCACGCTCACTCTAATATAGAAAAACATGATTTTATTAGCTGTAATTAGGGGCTAAAGGGTGGGAAGCAAACATGGGGTGGGGCAGCATTGGGTGCTTCGTCATCTTCTTGCTTTTTTGTATTTTTTCTTTTTAAATATTTAAAGGAGACATAAACAATGAAAGATTATTTTTGGAAGTAAAATAAATTAAAGGGCATATGAGGCTTTTTACATGATCCATCTAAATTATTTGGATGATGAGATATGTCAATTGGGATGTAACGTGATCAAATTGAAATATTGAGTATGAACTTACAATTTGACCAAGCAACTAGAGGTTTTTTGTACTTAACCTATATATATAACACGATTCTTTACCTTATAGACTCTTTACCTCATAAAACTTTTGAGTGCACATGCTCCAAATTTAGTACTAATTTTCCTTTTATGGTTAACATAACACGGGCTTGGTTAGCATAAAACGGGTTTGATGGAATCCAAGGTCCTGTGTATGTTGGTACACGATGTGTCTTCTGAAGACAAGATTTATATGGTTATGAACCACCAAAAGGTATAAAAGTGCTTGAACCTAGTTTTTGGTGATTGTTGCCCTTGTTTTTGGACACTGCAAAAAGCTTAAAAAATATACAAAATATGCAGTTAGTGGAGATATTGCGGTTTAAGATTTCTCTAATATTCTTTGCCTGTCGTATATTTCTCACTCGTATATTTCTATCACGCTTTTCATTAAAYGCGAGTTTCTAGTTTGAATTAAGGTATGTTCGATTCTGACCTAAAGTTTGAGACTTTTGTGATTAGTGCAATTAAATGAACATATTTCATTCATGTTTTTTTAGAGAACTTCCTTCACATATTATATGTGTTTATTTGTTTTGGTTTTAGCAAGTCTTTTTGTTTCTTAAAAAATTCAATCTCGATATTAGCCGTTGATTATATCTTACTTACTCTTGGTGCTTTATTGATTATATATTAATAGTAATAGAATTTTTTAATATAATTATAACTTATTAAACGATGGTTAAGTAAGCAAAATGAAAAATATATAAGGAAATAAAAACTTTAGGAAATAATTACTGGTTTTGTCATGGTTTTACYGATTTCATTGATAATCGAAATAATAACTACATAGGAGGAGGAGTAACGACCAAGTCCTCCAAAAACGAAATACCATAAATATTCAATAATTAAAGATAAATATTTAAAAAAGTAATAAAAATATACAATTATAGAATTACTAAATCTGAATTCTTCATTCTTTTTAAATACATAGTCCATCTTCTTCTCCTATCTCCAAATCATCTCAAGAGTTTCAAGAATCAATCCTTATTGTCGATTTTTGGCTTCCCATCAATCATTAGTGCAAATAACAATTTTTAAGGTTATGTTTGACAATCTAATTCAATACTTAAAACTAAATGAATCAAGTGCTTATTGACTTGAATCCGTTACTAATTTTTGAATATACTAATACATTAATGCTTCTTAATTCTTTCTTTAATTTTTAATTGATAATATTATGACTTAATATATTACGACATTTCAATTTAGATTACTAAATTCAATATTCCAATTCAGGGGTTATAGAGTAAATATTTGATGTTTAGATATTTAATTATTTTTTAGACTTCAAACTTCATATTGACACTGTCACGATCAAGATATCTTGTCCCATCTTCGATGAAACCAGAAAAGTCCTTTCATTTCATGCCACCATTTAATAATGTTGAAATTGTCAAATTTATCTAACAAGTGTTGATCTTGAAGATTTTTTTGTCTTTGTTTCTTGAAAAGAGAACAAGAATTGAATCCTTCATTCATTGAAACTCTAGCCTATGAAGAAGGTGCACCAATGCACTAACTTTTAAAGAAGCGGATTCTTCGTACTCATTGAATATAACTACTAAAGGGAACTTGTTATTGGCTTAAGTAATGCACAAATGAAGGAAAGAATTTGTACACTATCATTATTTTTAATAGTTTAAATAATAATTAATAGAGTTTTTAAAATCTGAAGCTTTCTATTTGGGATGTAAATACGATGTCATGCAATATAATACTATGTATTTCATCATAGTATTTTTTAAATTTCTTTGTTTTGTAAATAAAGCGAACGATGTTTCTAACCCTAGAAGTCTTAAGGTTCAACCTCTATAAATAGAGGGTTTTGGTTCACGATGAGGGTAAAAACCATTGATTTTACTAGTAATTATGTGCACATTTTCACCACCCTTTTTAATATGATGAAGTACTATTTTGTATTATTTTGCCTTGAACATTGATTAAATTCAATCAAGTGATTTTATATATGCAATATTGTGAAGTTATAGAATTCATGTGCTATTACTACGGTAAAATACCTTATTGTAGGAAAAAGAATTTTATAAACGAAATAGAAGATTACTTGAAGAAGAAGTAAAGACTTATGCAACGTTGCAGAATAGCGATGCTGCAGCAATGGAAATGAGCAAGAGCAAAATAGAAGTCCTTGAAGCCTTAGTTTAAGGGGAATTTCATTTGGCATAAAGGCATAAAGTAGAAGACAAAGAGTCATGTAGTATTAGTGGGCCTTTTGTCAACTTAAAGCTTGACAAGTGGCTGGTTACTTTTTGCTAAGTTTCCTAAGAAAGCTTTAGATGACAAAAAGGAAAAGGGAATTGGGTAGAAGAAATTCGGCCATTATAGAACACAGGAACAGAGAGAGAAAAAGCTGAAAATAGGAGAGTGAAAGGGAGTAAAAAGAGGAGAAGCTTGAAGAAGAAGAAGAAGAACTTAAGGAAGACTTCACCATTAGGAGTCATCACAACCTCTTTAGGCTTTGTTTCTCCTTCTCTTAGTGATTATTTTGAGATATATTTTGGGATTAAACTTTCATATTATGTATTTTTTTATATCTAAGAGCATGAACTAATTTCTTAGAAGTTAGAGCTTTGATGAACTAATGTAGTAAATGTTTTGTTGAATGATTTGAGCTAAGTTTGCTCTTTATAAATGCTTTACTTAATGATATTATTTGTCTACATTCACTATTTTGTGGCCATTGATGGTGTTTGTATGAGCTTCTTGAACTTTGAAAGGAGTAAAAGAAGTGGAAAGCTTGAGTAGGTATGGGTTTGRATATCTCGGAATTATGTTTAATATCTTAGGAAATACCATTGAACACTAGAGACATCTATGTTCAACCTATAAAATCACATGAGATTTGAGCATTTATTTGTGTTTCTTAAGGTTAGTAACTCCGACAGGTAGATCAACTTAGTGAAATAAGAACAAGGACCAACAAACTGAAAGAATGAGATCGTTATTTATCTCGATTTGCATCTTTATTGTAGCTAAGCCTTTGCTGTGTCATTGTTYGTAGGGTTGATTCTGCAGCATTGATGTCTTAACTTCTTGGACATTAGTACATTGGGGATTCTTACCTCTTAACTCACTTTAAACTTTTGATCATCTCATGTGTGCGATTGTTGTGATTTGTTTCCGAATCTCTATGACCAGATAATTTTAGATTACTTTATTTTAGTTTTGTGACAACCATCAACAACTATTTGATTTTATTAGGAATTTAAACTATCATTTTTGAACCAACAGTATTCGTGGGATCAATACTTTACTTCTTCTATTTTACTTGAGGATGGCATATAATTGTGCGTTGTAGTCAATTGTTTAGTTATGATTTCATCTATTAGTTCTCATCAAAATTAATGGAAATCTCTAGAGTTTGCTCTCTACCTCTCCTCTTTGCTCTCTCTCTCTCTCTCTCTCTCTCTCTCTCTAAATTTTCTCTCCATTTTCTTCTCAAATTATAACATGTTATCAACACGAATCTCTACCTTTGAAGCTTAATTTTGAAAGACACGATTTATTTACTGGAACTAATGTAATACAAGTAAACACGAGTCTTTACCGGATTTGATATAACAAGAGTAAGGTTAAGGTTAGTCAATTTATTTTCTTATTTGCTTCAAAATTGAAGTATGCTGATTGATTAAGCTTATGCTTTTCTTTAGTACTAAATTTCAAAGGATTAGTATTTATTTTTATATGTTGAGCGCATATTTTTGTATGTTGAGCGTTTCTTCTACTACTAGTAGGATACTCAGTTGAATAGGATATTTCCTTTTTTTGATAGGATTAACACCAAATCTATACTTGATTGTTAAAATAAAAATTGAAAATTTTGTTCTAAATTTTAACTCCTTGAATATGGAGATTTTAATTCTTGGATCTCGATTTCGTAAAGTTGTTGTTGCTAGTTATGCTAGCCAGTAGGATTTGTTCAATGATTCGATTATGAGTTTGCTCAAGAAAGATATATATTATATGTCAAGATTTTACGTCCATTTTATGTGTTTGTATGCTTTCTTTTGAATCATTAGTACTTTGTAAGTAATACTTTCTTTTCAATTTAATCTTGTGACTCTTGAAGTAGCAAAACTTTATGTTGATATTCCAGAAGAATATTGATATATATTACATACTCATGAGAAATATAAAATATTGAACTATTGTTCTTGAAGTAACAATAGTCTAAATTAACGTTATTTATTTTGGGATAACATAATATAATGATCTCAATATTCCTAAAGAATTTTAAAATTATTAATTTAAATTAATATTATATACTCTTGAAGGGTACATTATAATCTAAACATTCCGGAACAATATTGAACTATTGTTCCTAAAGTAGTAATAGTATACATTATTAATTAAGACCATATTATGAAATAATTAATGATTATGTGGATGTCAAATTAGGTTTCCTGAAGAGGCCTAACTTCCTAATTATAATAGAGTTTGTATATCCAACATTGTTTATGTATTCTATTATCTCTTGTATTTGAGCTTAWAGATAGGCCTCATTAGTGACATTAATAAAGGTAGAAATAGTCCTGAGTATTCATTTTATCTCTCTCATTCTCTATACAAGATTCTTTTATTGTCTTTATACTATAGTTTGTACAATTATTATTATTAAACTTATAATGTTATTCCGTTGTGCCGGACAAAAGAGGTATTTTTCTTGCTGTTTAAATTCATGGAAAACCTTATCATGAAGCTCGACCAATTGGTTCTACTCCACTCCTGGAAGTGAATGTAGTTATGGCCTTGGAAGAGGTCACGGTCGTGGAAGAAGTCATCCATATAGTCCTGGTCAAAACAAAACAGAAAAGGGAATGATGAGATTCCCGAAGATCACAAAAATACTTGGTATCAATGCAACATGAATAGTTATTGGTCCCGTACTTGTCTTACAACAAAACACCTTTCGAATTGTACCAAGCATCAATCAAAAGGAAAAAGAAAAATCCTAAAGCAAACTTTACTTCCCAACAATTAACTAAGGAGAATGGTTATGACACTAGTCTTGATAATGTCTATGTTACTCACTTGGATGTGGCTAACTTTTTCTAGCATCCAGAAGGAAAAATTGATCATTTATTTAGTGATGGCAGTATTAGAAAAATTAGAGTTCTATAAACTTTTACTTTATTGATTTAATTTCGTAGTGATTTTTTGATGATGTAATATAGTTTAGTATTTTTTTTTCTAGTTTTCATTTGTAATAGTTTTTCCTTTAATTAAGTATTTAAGGTTGTATTTTGATATATTCAGATGGCTCTTATTTCTTACTATGTCTCAAAAAGTGCAATTGAGGATATTTGTCTCATTRATAGTGGAACTACGTCACTATMCTTAAAAGTCAAAATTATTTCTCTAATTTGAAGATGGGAGAAACAACTTTTAGTACTATAAATGGTAGTGAAAAATTAATTGAAGGCTGAAGAGTTAGTATTTTATTATCGAGAGGTACAATAATTACCATCCATAAGACATTATTTTCTTCGAAGTCTCAGAGAAATTTATTGAGTTTTAAAGAGATCCACTGTAATGGGTATCATATTGAAAGAATGGAGGAAAATAGTTTTGAGTATATCTATATTACTCAAATTATCTCTGAAAAGAGATCTATTGTAGAGAAACTACCATCTTTTTCTTCTGGCTTGTACTATGCAAAAGTTAGTACTATTGAAGTGCATCTTTTAGTAAACCAGAAGTTTACTAATCCCAATACATTTACTATTTGGCATGACCGATTAGGTCCCTTGGGAACAATTATGATGCAAAATATAATTGAGAATACGTATGGTCATCCCTTGAAAAATCACAGGGTGTTTGAATAAGTTATCATGTGCTGTCAGTTCTCGAGGAAAATTAATTATTAGACCACCTCAAACAAAAGTAGAGGCTGAATCTCCTGCACTCCTAGAAGAGATCTTAGGTGATATGTCTGGGCCTATTCACCCACCATGTGAGCAATTTAGATATTTTATGGTTTTAATTGATGTACCTACTAGATGATCCCATGTTTGTTTGTTATTAACTCRCAACCTTGCATTTGTAAGATCGGTTGCCAAAATAATTCGCTTCAGAGCGCAATTTCCTAATTATCATATTAAAAGAATCCATCTAGATAATGCTACAAAATATTGTTCTCGTATTTTTTATGCTTATTGCATGTCGGTTGGCATTACTGTTAAACATTCTGTAGCTCATGTTCATACTCAAAATGGTTTAGCAGAATCATTTATCAAAAGATTACAATTACTTGCTAGTCCACTTAATGAGAATAAATCTCCCTACATCAGTTTAGGGACATGCTATTATGCACGCTGCAACAATTGTGCGTATCACGCCAACTAGTTATCATGAAATTTCCCTTTTACAATTAGCTTTTGACTTCAAGCCAAATATCTCTCATTTGAAAATTTTTGGGAGTGCAATATATGTTCCTATAGCACCAAATAGCAAACTAAAATGCTCAAAGAAGACTGGAGATATATGTTGGATATGATTCTCCCTCAATCATAAGGTATCTTGAAGCTTTAATAGGAGATGTATTTACTACAAGGTTCGCTGATTGTCTTCAAGATACCTTATGATTCTCTCTTAATCATAAGGTATCTTGAACCTTTAATGGGAGATGTATTTACTACAAGGTTCGCTGATTGTCTTCAAGATACCTTATGATTCTCTCTTAATCATAAGGTATCTTGAACCTTTAATGGGAGATGTATTTACTGCAAGGTTTACTATTTGTCATTTCGATGAGTCATTGTTTTCTAAATTAGGGGGAGAAAATAAACCCCAAGGAGAAGAGCTTGTTTGGAGAACATGTTTGAAATATTTAGATCAGTGCATGGATTGAGTGAACTGAAGTTCAAGAGATAATTCATTTGCCAAAAAATAAGAAATCAATTTCCATATGCCTTTGTTGACTCTACAAGGATAACTAAATCACATATACTTGCTATAGATGTTCCTATTCGAATGGAAGTCCCAAAAGAGCAAAATACAACATCTATAGCAACTGAGTCCAAAACATGCCAGAAACGCTGTCGACCTCTTGGTTCAAAAGACAAAAATCCTCGAAAGAAAAGAGGGCCAAATGATCTAGAAGATCTTATTGAAAAACTTGATAAATGACCAAGAGAAAGCTGATGAAAGGATCCAATATGAAAAAATAATACTAAGGTTTCCATCAACCATATAACTTATGGTAGAAGTTGGAATCGAATGGAAACAAGTGTTAATGATGTATTTACATTTAAAATAGCACTTGATGTTTTAATGATAATGAGAATCTTGAGCCAACGTCAGTTGAAGAATGTTGACAAAGAAATGATTGGCCGAAATGGAAAGATGCAATTCAATCGGAATTGAACTCGCTTTCAAAACGTTAAGCTTTGGACCTATAGTCTAAACACTTGAAGATGTAAAGCCCATTGTTATAAGTGGGTATTTGTGCGAAAGTGAAACTAGGATAATGAAGTCATGAGATATAAAACAAGACTAGTTGTACAAGGTTTTTCACAGAGACCAGACATTGATTATGATGAAACATATTCACTTGTAATAGATGCAATGACATTCCGATACCTTGTGAGTGTGATAGTATATGAAAAGATTGACATGCGTCTAATGGATGTAGTAATGCTTATCTGTATGGAAATCTTGACAATGACATTTATATGAGAATTCTTGAAGGATTTTGTATTCCTGAAGCATGTAATCCTAAGTCTCGTAAAGGTTATTCTACTAAACTGCAAAAGTCATTGTATAGATTAAAGCAGTCTGGGCGCATGTGGTATGACCATCTTAGTGAATGCTTAATGAAAGTAGGATACAAAAATGATCAAATATGTCCATGTGTATTTATTAATAAATTCATATATGGACTCGTAATACTTCCAATATATATTGATGATGTTAATCTTATTAGATCTCTTGAAGAGCTCCAAAATGCAGCGAATTATTTGGAAAAAGAGTTTGAGATTAAAGATTTGGAAGAACCAAATTTTCTCTTGGTCTTCATTTGAGCATCTTGAAGATGGAATATTTACTCATCAATCAACATATGCTGCGAAAGTTTTGAAAAGATTTTACATGGACAAAGCACAAACATTAAGTAGTCCAATGGTCTTTCGATCATTGGAAGTGCATAAAGATCCCTTTCAATCTAGGGAAGATGATGAAGAACTACTTGATCTTGAAATACCTTATCTTAGTGCGATTGGTGCACTAATGTACCTTGCTAATAATATAAGATCTAATATATCATTTGTTGTAAATTTATTAGCAAGATTTAGTTCTTCTCCAACAAGACGACATTGGATGGTGTCAAACATGTCCTTAGGCTTCTCCAAGGCACAATAGATCTCGTTGTATTATTCAAATAAAATCAACACAAAGTTGATTGGATATGCAAATACTGGTTATCTATCTGATCCACATAAAGCACATTATCAAATTGAATATTCATTTACATGTGGTGGTACCGCCATATCTTGGGGCTCTACGAAACAATCCTTGGTAACCACCTCATCTAATCATTCTGAGATTATAGCCATTCATGAGGCAAGTCAAGAATGTTGTGGCTAAGATCTATGATTTATTATATTCAATAAAATTGTGGTTTATCCTCCGAGAGAAGAATCCCAACTCCTCTTTATGAAGATAATGCGTCTTGTATACCTCAATTAAACGGAGGATATATTAAAGGAGATAGGACAATATATTTGACTAAAATTATTTTATACTCATGAATTAAAAAAGAGTGGTGATATTTGTTTACACAATTCTCTCGTTTGCAAAATAATGAGAAATCAAGAAGGATGCGAAACAATTGTATTAATATTATAAATTTGATAAAATACATATTATAATTTCTGAAATGTTCTCGTAGAAAGAACTTAATCCTTTGATTCTTCTCTTTGGAATTTGTCGAGGGCTTCGTAGCTTGATCTCAGAGTTTGAGAGAGGATGGTGCTCTTTCTTCTAAGCTTCTCTCAATGTTGGACCTTGATATGAATTTCTGAAACTCTTGCTCTTGTGCTTTGCATCTATTTATGGGCAAAGTGAATTGATTTGATTGGTCGAAGTCACACTTAGTAGCGACGTGGCGTTATTTGATTTGCCAAGTTTCATCCTTGATTTTCATTGGTTGGACCTTGTCATCCTTGACACGTGTCGTCATTTCATTGGTTGACATGTCATATACTTATCAATTTAATGAAAATATTTAAAATTGACTTTAAATTATTTAAATAGATTATAAAAATTTAATCTAATAAAATTTCCATATATGCAAATTGTCCTTGGAATTTGGCCACGAGTACAACTCGAAAATGGATTTTTGATGGACAAGTTCCAATTTCAATTTACGCCATTGGATCAATATTGCAGGTTTAATTACTTGGGTTATTTATTTCTTGGACCGTACTTAAAATATTTGGACCTCCTTCGTTTTTCAACACAGTGGCGCTTGTGTCTTCAATTTACTAGGTTTGCCCCATTTCCTTCAATTTGTGGGCTTTCTTTTAATTCGTTGGGGCCCATTCTTCTTCCTCCATCTTCTTAGACTGGACTTACATAATTTAATTTTAAATAATTACAAAAAAAAATCTTAATCTAAAACATATCTTATATATTGATTACATATCAACCTCTTCTTCTTACTCAATCTAAAAATCTAAACATATCTTACAAGTGGATTGATATATCTCTACTGATATTAGTGTAATATATCTCACATACTAATAACATGGAGTTGGTGATAAGGAGATATATCTCATTACATGAGTTTCTTCCATTTTATTTCTCTTGCATCACCAATTTGATACTTTGGTAAGTGGTTTGTACGTTTTGTCTCTTTTTAGTAGGTCACCCTACTATTATTTACATAAATGTAGTGCTTTGTTTTTGTGTTTGAAGAAGTTCGGAGAGGAGACTTGACAAGAGAGTCATGAAAAAGATAAAAAAATAAAAAAAGATAAAATTTCATCCTTTTCTTATCATGAACACCTTTTCTATTTTTTATGCAATACTTCGATTTTATTTTTGCTTTGGCTTTGATTTTTTTATTTTTTTAGTGGAACATTTGTACTCTATCCTTTTTTTTTTTTTCGTTTGCCCGTGTTGCTTCTCTCTTTGTTTTTTGTTTTCTCTTTCGTTGGATGTATAGGGCCCAAGTTCCATTTGGTTCTTTTTTTTTTAAATTTTATTTTGGGCAAGCCCATGTTCTCCTTCTTTTCTTCTTTTATTTTTCTCTTTTTCTTCTTAGGCCCGCTGGACCAGTAACCCCAAAACTTTGTGCCAGGCCAACCCTTTTTCCGTTTGCTTGCTTCGTGGTGCGGCTGGCGAAAGTTATGCTCCCAGATCCCTTTTATACCGGCATTTCTCCCTTGTTTCTTTCTCTTCGTAGGCTTGTTGAAGCGTGGCCGAAACCATCCAGCCCAGATTCTTTTTTGGACCCTATCTTTTCGGCTCTTTTACTTCGTGGCTTGTTTAAGCGCGGACCAGACCATTGGACCCATCTTTTCGTTTTTTTGATTCATGGGTCAAGACCCGAAGGCCTAAGACCCCAAGGCCCAAGACCTTCTTCGCTGTGCTGGTAATCCTCCTTTGCACGCCGTTGTCTCCGACGCCGTGGCCGAAGACCTTCAAGTTGCAGCGGTGGCCACCGAGTCTTCTGCCTTCTGTTCGTGGCCTCTGACTTCCGACAGCGGCCTCCCAGATCTGTAGCCTTCGACTTCTGACAGCGGTCTCCGACTTCCTTTCATCTTGTTTCGGTGATGGCCACGGAGATGGCTTCAAGTGGCATCGTCGAGTAGCAAGCAATGACAAAGAAAGACGGTTCTGCCTTTTGTTCTGCCCAATCACAATGGTGAAGAGTTGTGAAACTCCTTCAATAGCTTAATTCGGAGTTTGCCTTCTATTTCCATTTCAATTTGCAGCGGCGTCCCAAAGTCTGCCTTCTTCCTTTTCGACTCGAAGTCCCGGTGCCGAGCAGCGATGGAAACGGTAGGGATCAGCGACAACTCGTTACTCAACATCTCAGAGCGTCAGACCTTTAGCTTCCCTTCTGGATCTTTGTGATTTGAGTCCAGTTCTGTGCCCCATCATCGGCTCCAAAGCAGATGAGAGCTGCATTATTTTCCTCAACCCAAGAGTCATTCACTGAAACATTCCACGTTTGGCACTAGAGTGACCACTGTTGAGCGCCTTGGTAGTGAGCTTTTCATGGGTTGTTCCGGTGGAGCAGCCTTCGGTGGCCATCACAGCCTCCTGATCTGGGGGGAAACAAGACACTGGAATTCCAGCCAAGGAGATTGTGACTGCCAGAACGGGTAGCACCAACATGCCGAGGCTACCGGCGGTGGACCTGTCTGGGCTACTAGTTGGGCTTGGGCCGAAGTTTCTCACTCTCTTTGTTTTTCAATTTGGGCTTTCTTCTTCTTTTTTGCTATTTGGGTCAGGGATTTGCTAATGTCTGCATTGGACTTGGGCCAGTTTGGTTTTTTTTTTTTTTTTTTTTTTGGGGTGTGATTTGCATCATGGATTTGCTGGTAGACCTGAGCTTCGTATTACTTTTCTCTTTTTTTTTTTTTTTTTTGGCACTCTTTCTATCTCTTTTCTTTTTTTTTTCTTTTTGAAGTTTTTCTATTTGCTTTTTCTTTTCTTTTTTGTGAGCAACTTCAACATTTTCTTTGAAGTCTTTCTATTTCCTTTTTTGCACATTTTTTTGAAGGCACAAAATACTTACCTTTTTGACAATTTTTTTTGAAGGTTGTGCCACTCAGAATTCCCAGCAAAATGGAGATCAAGGATTTTGAGATGTCAAAGCCATACATATTCATCTCAGATAATCGAAAGGGATCTCAATTTAAATCCATGACTTTGGACGTTCTTCCGGCGACATCAAGACACATAAATGCGAATCAATTTTCCAACGAGGCGAATTTTCACATTAGTAAATAATCGTCAACATGCTCCAAGGAARTAGTYGACTATCCTCTATCTCATCAACCCGAAAAGTTTTGCTATTGTTATCTTCAACTCATGATGTAAATACAAGCTGCAGAAATTTCTATCTTTCTTTTGCAAATTGCAACTTTGACAAGACTTCCTAGAATGCCCTCATCTCAAACTTTGGCGAGACTAACTTCACACGCAATTATTAGGAGTGGCTGGATACGATTCTCATAGAACATAAGAAACTTTTCCTTGAAATGAATATATACGATGTCATCTATGCTTCTTTGTGTACATATGATCGCTATAGTCATGTCATCCAAGCCATTTGCGAGCTTTGGTGTCCATCAGCAAGCATATTACACACTTCCATTGGCGAGTTGTCTATTTTAGTTTGGGATTTGAGGAGTTTTGGCGGTCTTTCTATGCATGGTTCGTTTTTAAGGTAATCCCTTCTGCCAAAGAGCTTTAGAGATTGACAATGAAGGCAATCCCCTGCTTCCTGAAAGCTGTAAGTTTCTTTTTTTCCCATTTGGAAGACTTGTGAATGGTGATCCACATGGAGTTTCATTCGACGATGGACCCAATTTTGGTTTAAAAGGCCAAATAGGTATGCATCACCTCCCCCAAGATTGTATAATCGACGAACTGCAGCAAAACGAAGGACGTTAAACAATCATGCATGCATCGTGACTGGCACTTGTTTAATAATTGTGAAGCGGGAAAACAAACCCTTGATGTATTCTACATCCCAAAATCCTTGAGAGAGGAAGTAAATTTGGCTGCATCTTTGTCTTGTTGGATATGAAAATTTGTTCTTCCAGGTAGAAAGCTCAATTGCATTCACCTAGTATCTTTAAGGTGGCTAGTCTTATGACTTTTGGGCGAAAATTCTCACTAGGTATATCAATCTTGGCGAGTATCTATAATGCTTGAACAATATCTTCCAGTCCCCATTTCTGAACGAGTGTTGTGCAATATTCCTAATTCATTACGTATACGCATGGATTGCTTAATATTTTGGCACCCATCACGAGACTAATACCTGCATTTCAACTGTAAAGATGATCAAGTTCCATGGAGAAAAGATGGCCAAATATTTCTCTCTTTCTGTCACACAAGCAATTTTCAGACATGTGAATCCCTCTTCCATGACATGTAATTGCATGACTGGCGACTTCAAGCGATCTTTGGCAGATGATGGGTCTCTATCATCAACTTAGTTCGACTATCTCAGTAGTTTACGTTTGACTTGACCCCTCGACAGGATTCCATGTATGTGATAGAATCTTATAGTCCATATAGATTCTCCAGACAATTTGGGTTTTATCAAGACATTCTTGGCGACTTGAGGGAGAAATCTTATCACATATATTAGAGGATGTGGCTCGACTTTGGAGATCATTTGCTCACCTTAAACACGCGCCCTTTTTGTAATTCTTGCGAAGATGTCAAAGCCACTTGCTACGAAAGAGTATAATACTTGATGGGATTCTTGCTCAAGCGGAATTGCTAGAATTTCTTATAAAGGAAAGAGTATAGCAATTTCCAGTCCTCTAAGACCCTTTTCTACTTCTAAAGAAGTTGCAACTCCCCGTCTGAACAAGATATTGTTGTGCCTTCCTGCAACGAAATTTCAATGTGGAGTTGTGGGTTCTTCTACAATTGGCAAGCAAGTTGATACCTTTTCCAGTGAAAGTGGAAGGGTGAGTGATACTAAGCGAGATTGACCATGGGATCGTCCTTTAAAGAAGAAGAAGATATTAGGTGRTGCTACTAYTTCTTCTGGCTTTTTGCAAGAAGTTCCTAGTTCGACTATGTTTCCTCAGACTTTAGCTCTTCATGTAACTACACCACTCTCAATATAAATACATTTAATTTTAGACTTCTTCTAACTCTTTGATTTTCATAGTCAGGGGCACTTGAAGGTCCTTTGCATGCGAATGATGTTCCCTTTCTTACGGATGGGATTGAGAGCATCTTGCCTCAAATTGACTTATGCGAGAATGATGATGATACTGCTCAATCTCCTATGATTACTTAACGATTGATTAGCAACCTTGTTGGTAAAACAACTAATATTCATTTGGAGATAAGTGGTCCATCTCTTCCTTAGCGCAGTGAGAAGGAAGGCCTTCTCAAAGGTAATTTGTTGCTGCCCCCATTTCCGAGTTTCGTGGAGTCGACATTATAAAGAATGTTCAACGTCAATATTTTCAACTTTTGTGGCGCCAAGTTGTTGATAAGCTTATTCGAATGCCAATTGAATCCATTTCTGCTATTGGAGAAGAAGTGTGGATAATATTTGAAGAGATGAATAAGATGAGTTCCTTTGATCTTTCTTACTTTAAGGAGTACTTAGTTAACCTCTTTGAAGGAGCTCGCAATTATGACACTTTGAAGTCCTTTGCATGTGACTTGATGGCTAAAGAGGTGCACTTTGAGTCTCTTTCTAGAGCCAAGTCAGAACTCATGGAGTTCGAGAGGAGCCACCATACGACTTCTGTGAAGATTGACAACTTACAAGGAGAACTTGATGTTCTTGAGAATAAGAAGAAGGAACTTCAAGCTACAGTTGAAAAGAGTCAAAAAGAGTTGAARAATGTGGAGGTCATTCTATCTGATGAARTTGCTACCATTGAAAATACTCCTTTTCAATCTRACAAGGCCATGAAAAACTTGGAAGATATGAAGGAACTCCTTAAAGCGAACAAGGAAGAGATAGTTAATTTGCAATTCAATATTTGAACGGACCTATTTTTTTATGCCTCCTCTACTCAAATATTTGTCTATATATTATGAATGAATAAATATACATTTCTTCTTTCACTTTTGTTTATCTTTTATTTACAAATTATTTATTCAATTAAGGACTATTCGCTTAATTATGTCATGACTGAACTTAGAAATTAACTTTCAAGCTGCCTACGTATCCTTTGACAAGGAATCAAGTCAAAACATAGTTTGAAGATGTGAAACAATTTTTAGGGAAGGCCGTACACAGTTCAAACTTTTGCCAGCCAGGAGTGTCCATTTTTAATAACTTGGACTTGTTAGAGCGTTTTAGCATTTTTACCACATGCAACATCTTTGGTGGTTATTTTTCGCAATTTTAACTCATGCAGGTTAGGAGTATCCTTTAAAGACATTTAGACAATTTTAACTCGTATCAAGGAGCACATGCAGTTAAGGCTCGTATACTAGGAGCATATTTTATTTGTGTTGTAATTTATACATAGTAGTGCTTGAAATACTTGCCATTGATGGGGCCAACGGTTAATCCATTTTTGTTAACAAGCATGTACGAGCCACTTGGATATACTTCTTGCATAACATATGAACCATCCCACTTTGCTGTGAACTTCTTTATCTTTTGAAGATATATGATCGACCTTCAAATTATAAGCACCATGTCACCCACTTGAAAAGAATGAGAACAAATTTTCTTGTTGAAGGCTCTAGAGATGTGGTCTTGATAACATTCCAGATGTTTTTGTGCTTCCAACCTTATTTTGAAAGTGCTTCTAATTCTTCAAGACGCAAGCGTGCATTTTCTTCTTCTACGAATASCTATCCTTAATGAAGGTAATTGACACTCAAGAGGAAGAACTGCGTCGACACCATAAAGCAATGCATATGGCATAGCTTGGGTCGAAATGTTGTTCAATATGCCCATAGAGCTTCTCCAATTTTTAGATGCCAATATCTTTTTGACCTGTCGATAACTTTCTTCAACAGATTGCAAAGAGTCTTGTTAAAGGCTTCAGCTAATCCGTTAGCATAATACATTGAAGAGTTGTATTGTTTGAAGTTGAACTTTTCACAAAGTCTTGTTACTGCACTATTGCGAAAAGACCTTCCATTATCAGTGATGATGTATCTTGGGATTCCATAGTAATATATGATGTTTGTCCAAATGAAGTCAACAACATTTTATTTTTTCACCTCTCTTAGTACTGCCGCTTCAACCCATTTCAAGAAGTAACCCGTTGCTGCTAGGATGAACACATGTCGAGTAGATGACTTCAACAACGGTCCAACTATATCAAGCCCCCATGCATCAAATGGCCAAGATGCGATTGTTAGGTGTAATGATTCTGGTGACTAATGGATGTAATTGACATGAATTTGACAAGCTTAACATTTGCGGGCATATTCCAAAAAATCCTTCACCATTGTAGGTCAGTAATATCCTATCCTTTTGATCTGAAAATACAAATTTGGTCTGAATTGATGAGCTCCTTGAATTCCTGTAGAAGTTAGGTGTACACTTCACTCTCTTATATAGATAAAAGAGCATTTATGTAGATTGGACGTCGTTCTTCTTCAATGCCCAAGTTGATTTCTTTCAACTCATCTACAGTAGCTTTCATGCCTTCCTCAAGTTTAGGAGGTGTTTCTTCGTCTTCTTCTTCATTATGTTCATCAATAATGCTGATACGGTAAGAACCTCATTTGGCTTTGTATGAATTATGATTTTTAGTTTAGCTTTGAGAACGCTGCCGCAATTCACGAGAAATGTACTTTTCCTCCTCATCCTGGAAGGCATTTTGCTTCGACATTCATTTGTATCGATCTTCGTTTATGAAGGCTTTTCAATCTTTTGAATTGTCCTAGATCCTTTGTCTACTCCCAGTCTTTTGAAGGCGAAATTTTTGTTTGATCTTCTTCCTTAGGGTTCCAACAGCTAAAAAACTAAGGCATGAGAGCTTACTTCTCCTAATCGGTCAAAGACTAACTTATGACCCACTTCCGAACATTCATCTTCCACTCAGGTATAGCAATTGATTACTCGCTTCATTGCTATGTGCACAGGTGGAGGTTGCTTGAATCCTATGTCCGCACGCGAGSTTTCCACAGACTAACCATTTTGTTTGAGCATCTTTTGTGTCTCATTCCGCTCATGACCCTTTGACTGAAAAATAAGTCTTCCCAATGTATTTTGATTTTGTGGATCATATCCAACTTTATCTAGGAGTTTGTATGCAATGGGATCGAAGCCCTTTTCAGTTCTTTTGGATAGTAATGAACCATGCTCCACCATTGCCCCCACATCTGGTGGTGCAAAACCCTTCAAAATAGGTTTCGATTGCTTCAAAACCTTGATTTTGGTCAAAGGCACGATAAATCCTTCTAGAGATTTGACTTCGAAAAAGGGAGATTGACCTTCCTTCCTCAATGATTTTAAAGTATAACATAGGAAGATATGCTTGAATATGCTGTGCTTTTGTCTTATGGGTCTCCGCATTGCCCATGAAGTTTGCAGGATGATGAAGTTCTTCCTTAATGAAGGTTCAAGATTTGGGAACGACATCACCTTGACCTTGAATTGTTTTCTCTAGGGCTATCTAACTTTCACCAAATGATATGTTTTCCAGCCAAGGTAAAATTTTACATCTGCAATATATGCTTCTGCCTCCGTGAAGGTTTGTCGTTAGCAATTACCTTCTTCTAGCACTATTATTGATGTACTTGAAGCATTGGTGAAGTGTTGAGGGTACAATCCCATTGTCATGAAACCAACGTCTTCCCATCAACATATTGTAGGAGGTTTTGGAATCGATCACATGGAGTAGAACACTCGATGACATCTAAGTGTAATTGAATGGTGCCCAATGCTCTTTGACTTTCTTGGTTAAAGCCCTGGATYATGAGGTGACTTTRAGAGAGCTCTTTTGAGGAAATCCCAAGTTCTCTTACCATGCACAGAGGAAGGATGTTGACTGCTGAACCTCCATCTAGCAATATTTGATTTATCTTCTTTTCTTGCGCATAACCTAATATAAATAGAGGTCTGTTATGGCATTTTGATCCCAACAACAACCAATCATCACTGAAAATTATGGCCGTTATACATGTGACTGAATGTAAAGAGCATCCCTTGGCTTGCACTGGGCAATCCTCTTGAATTGAATTTTTTTGGAGAGGAAGGGCCGGAATTATTTACTTCTGTTTTATCTATGACAGAATAGGAGACAATTTCAAGATTGTCAGTTAATGTTCTTGGAAAGAACTCTCCCAATGTCATCAATCGTTGATACTTGGATATGTACGACCTCTTTGATTTGTTGGAAACCTTTTTAGGAATAACCTTATTTAGTTTCGATACACTCCTTTTTATTGTTTTGGTTTGTTGAATGAATTTCTTGTTTACAAATTTCTTTTCATGATTCTTTTGGCATTTTACAATTGTCTAGCCTTCAGAGTCAGAATCCTCAACTTTGCCACTTTCAATATTTTCATATGGCTTTGCAACCATATTTTTAACTTGGTTGACTGATTTACAAGAAGATATACGTGAGGGTTTTATGTCAAACTTTATCACGTTGAACTGTCCAAATTTGATCTCAACGAAGCATTCAGGAGATAGTGCGACATTCGTAGCATTTGCATTAGTAGATCTGGAGGAGAAAGTGTCTGGTATGATGCTTATTTGATTAGCAACCACTCTTTCTTATTCCAGAAAATGCGTCCTTTACGAGCCAATTCTATGACTTTGTCCTTAAAGATGAAGCATTTCTCAATTGGTTGGCCAAGAAGATGATAATATTTGCATTAATTTAGATCTCCCAGTCGTCCTGYTGCTTCTGGCCATTTTATCTTGGAAGTTTGATACCAGCTTTTAGCATGTCATCAAACATTTTTGAAATTTCAAAATCGAGAAATCGATATTCTTTGTTCTCCATAACTTTCAACGTCATGCTCTTTCTTTCAAGATTTGGAGTAGTATTTACTTTCTCTGTAATATTTCTTTTTGTAAGTTTCCTGACAGGTGCTGCAGTTGTTGTCATGGATGCTTTAGTGTCAGATTTGGAAGATGGTTTAGTTGCTTTCTTGAAATCAAATATCTTCTTCTTTCGTGGCTCGAGTACCAAAACTCCTTGATCTCCGTGCGTCGTAACCCTCAACTCCATATCATGAACACGGGTTCCAATTTTTCAAAGGTTCTGGCTAGATTCCTTTTAAGATGTATTGGAGGGTCGAATGCATACCCTGGTGCACGTCTCGATTGCAGATTGTCTGGAGAGGTGATCTCTGCAATCCAAGCTCAAACTTCTTCATCGATTGATGTAATCAATAACATGTTCATTTTTCGATTGCTTGGTATGATTGAGTTCCAACATACTTACCGTTTGATGGGTACTATAAAAGCAGTTGAGGAATTCATGCTTAAGTTCGTCCCAACCGTCAATGGATCTGGCTGTGAGGTCGATGTACCAGTCGAATGTGTTTTCTTTGAAAGATTGAATAAATTGCTTGACAAGGTAGTCACCATATTTGCCAACATCATTACAATTCTCAATGAAATGTGCAATATGTTGTTTAGGATTTCCCTTACCATCAAATTGCTGAAATTTCGGAGGTTGATAGCCTATGGGCATCTTCAAGTTATCAATCCTCTTGATATATAGTGTAGAATATGCGAAAAAAGATTTAATACTTCTTTCATTCTTGTCTTTGATGGCGTTAATGATGAAATCCTTTAGTTGGTCGACAGGGATTAGTCTATTTGACGAGACTTGAATTGTTGCTGCTTTTTTTGAAGGTCCCACTTCTCTCATGTCTTTAGTCTCGAACTCGACTTGAGGTTTCTTGCCTAGAACTCTTGTAGATCCCGATATATTTGAAGGCTTGGGATGTTTTAGAGCAGATTGGCTTATTTCTTTAGCATTGTCAAGGCGATTTAGCAGTTGGACGATTGAGAAATCTTGCTGTTGAGTGGGGTTTGCAAGATTTTCCATCATCTTCCTCAGATCTGAAATTTGTTCTTCAACGGTTGAGATCAACGGTTGAGATGTTGCCATCATAACGAGCATAGCAGATGAACTTATGGTGGGATCTTCATAAGCCATCATGTCGAGCTTCGAATCCTCTTGAGGAGTAACTGGTGTTGAATCTAAAGTATATCCATCGTCAGCATGTTTAGAGTTCTAGGATTTAGTTCCTGCATTTGACAAAGACAAAGTTATTCCTATAGCAAATCTGACTCCCGCTTCTTGAGGAGAACGTCATTGAACATGGAGTTGGAGTATTCGTAGATTTGATCATAAGAGAAGTACTCCACTTCTTTCCCAGCATTAGATGGAGCCCTGCTCCACATTATAGTCCTGCATATGTGTATGGCATGATTGACTTGGCGACAACACCACGTGTTGCAGATCTGGAAGGGTAGCCTTTGAGATATTGTTTTTTGGGGCCATTGATGAATTTGACTTGATTTGTTTTGAAGAGAAGAGATAACGGCAGAAATTGTCCCACTAGGCATGCCAAAATTTGTTTACAAAAATAATAAGAAAATAAAAGGGATGTGAAACAATTGTATTAATCTTATAAATTTGATAAGATACATGTTGCAATTTCTGAAACGTTCTCTTGGTAAGAACTTAATCCTTTGATTCTTTTGTTCGAAATTTACCGAGGGTTTCATAGCTTGACCTCGGGGTTTGAGAGAGATTTGATGCTCTTTCTTCTTAGCTTCTCTCAATGTTGGACCTTAATATGAATTTTCGGACCTCTTCCTCTTGTGCTTTGGCCTCTATTGATAGGCAAAGCGAATTGATTTGATTGGTCAAAATCACACTTGGGAGCGACGTGGTTTCACTTGATTTCCCAACCTTCAACCTTGAATTGCGTTGTTTGGACCTTGTCATCCTTGACACTTGTGATCATTTCATTGGTTGACATGTCACATACTTTCCAATTTAATAGAAATATTTAAAATTGACTTTTAATTATTTAAATAGATTCTAAAAATTTAATCTAATAAAATTTCCATATCTACAATATTGATGTGCAACAAATTCAATCATGTKATAATCTAGTAGATTTATTCACTAAGAGCTTATTGACTATGATATTTGAAAAGTTGTTGGACAAAATTGGAATATGTCGATTAAGAAATCTCAAGGGATTATCTCATCAGGGGGAGTAATACTAACATAAAGAATGATGTACTCTTTTTCCTTTACTAATTTTTTTCCACTGAATTTTTATCTAGTAAGGTTTTAATGAGACATATCTTTATGTTATGAACATCCAAGGGGGAGTGTTATGAAATACTTAAACATTATGTGGATGTCCAATTAGGTTTCTTGAAGAGGCCTAACTTCCTAACTATAATAGAGTTCGTATATCCCACATAGTTTAAGTATTCTATTAATTCTTGTACTTGAGCCTATAAGTAGACCTCATTAGTGACATTAATAAAGGTAGAAATAGTTTTGAGTATTCATTTTATCTCTCTTGTTCTCTCTACTCCTTTCTTCTATGTCTTTATACTAAGGTTATACTATTATTATCATTACAATTCCGTTGCGTTGGATAAACTTTTATAATAGATCATATATTCTCAAAAAATATTAATTAATTATCCTAAATTAATGTAATTTGCTTCTAAAGAGTATATCATAGTTTAAATATTCTTGAAGAATATCGAATTATTGTTGCTGAAGTACCAATCACCTAAATAAATTATTATATTTGAAAAATACTTTCTCTTTTACTCCCAGAGTAGCAGTTGTCTTTACAAGAGTAGGAAATAATTATTTTGGTAATATCATGTATAATCCTTGAACRAATATGTAAAATATACATTATGTTGACATTATCTCTTGGTTTTATTGTACAATTACAAAAATAAAAAATACCACAGTCTAAATTTGTTGCGCTACATATTCGACAAGAATTATTTTCTTAACCCTTAATGACGAAATTTAGCTTAAAAGGGTATTGGGAGACAATAAAAGAAGGAAAAAATGAATCCAACAGGATCGTGAAAAAGCACTAATGACCCTTCCTCATTATCTCTATGATGACTTGAAAGTAGAATACATACTTGTTGTATGACAAGTATATAGTGGATATCTACCAAAGAACAATCAAGAAAAAAGGGGGCGGGGGTGGATATAAAAGGTTTTCTTAGTTTTGATGGTCCACTTGAAGTGCTTGTAAGCTTGGAAATACATGAAAACTTTAATATGTGTTTGGTGAATATAGTCACTCTTATTTATGTGGATCAGCAGATAGTGACAATTACATGAAAATCCCTAAAGGATTTAATTTTTCTGCAACATCTCCTCCAGAAAATTAATCTATCAAATCGTAAAAATACTTGTATGGATTAAAACAAGTTAGATGTATTTGATATAATCATCTTAGCAATTTTGTTGAATGAGAAACATAAAAATAAAGATGTCTATCCTTGTGTCTTCATAAAGAAAACATATATTGAAATTGAAATTCACAGTTTATGTTGATTTATCTGAGACTCTTGATGAGCTTAACAAAATTGTAGATTACATAAAATTGGATCTGAGATGAAATATTTAGGAAAGATAAAAATTTATCTTGGTTTGCAAATTGAACATTTTCCTTAAGAAATATTTGTTCATCAATTCAAGTATACAGAAAAAGTAATAAAACAATTTATATGGATAGTGCACATCCATTGGCATCTATTACTATTATTAGACCACTTCGAGTTGAAAAGATCATTGCTCACTTGAAGATGGGGAAAAGATTCTTAGTCTTGAAGTACATACCTTAGTGCATTAACTTATTTTGCAAATTATACTCGAGCTACAGCAATTTTTTTTTCTAAATATTCTTGTAGATTCTGGAGATCCGATAAGCAAACCATAAGAGTTAATTAAATGGTCAAATCATTCAAAAATTATTGCAATTCAATGAGCTTGTGTTGCGCAACTCAAAGGAGACGACATTCAAGGAGATAATAAAAAACATACTTCTCTAAAGTTCTTCTACACACACGAGCTTTAAAAGGTGAAGACATTGATGTTCAATAGATTCACTCAAGTGACAATGTGATAGGCTTATTTCTCAAAGCATTGTCAACATCTAGATTCAAGAAATTGATAAATTAGATAAGAACACGTCAATTCAAATACATTTGGTAATTATCTATAATAGGGAAGTAACTGTACTCTTTTTCCTTGGTTCGGGTTTTGTCTCAGTAGTTTTTTCTGAGAGGGTTTTAATGATGCAACCATTAATACCCCAACATTAATGATACTTTTTTTTTTCTTAGTTTGGTTTTTTTTTTTTCCAAACAAGTTTTTATGAGGCGGTTGTTGTATARATTAGTCATTCAAGAGGGAGTSTTCTAAATAAATAGAAAATGATGTTTCTATCCTTGAAACCCTATAAGTCCTAGGGTTCATCCTCTATAAAGAGAGGGTTTTGTTCACATCAAAATTAATGACAATTTCAAGGTTAAACAAAGAATCTCACCTTAGCTTAATAGTCCGATTACTAACTACCCCAAACTACTCAATTACATCCAAGGTTTCTTTATTTACTCTTAATCTACAATCTCTCTTCTTTATTCATTATTGAAACTAATGCCTCTGTTTATGAAAGTATTTTTTGTTTTAAACTAGGGTGGCTTATATGCATAATCAAAAGACTATATTATTTCCCTCATATTTCTAGTTTTCTATTTATGAAATATTTGCTAAAACCTCATTTTGTCTAAGCATTATAAAAGGAAGTGTAATAGGTAAGATGAAATAATATTTATATGTAAATAGATATAAATTAATTTTCTAATCATACTCAAAAGTTCTTATATCGAAATTAACTAAAATATTTTTATCCTTTTTTTTAAAAATTATCAAACATTTAATACACCTCATTTTAGTTTTTATCATCTTAATTATTTAAGATATTAAAGAAACTGTAAATACATATTAGAAAGTTAAAGCAGAAAAAGGCTTTAATACTTTATCCAGGGCTATGTTTATGTTTGGGTTTGTTTTCCGAAACTTATATATAGTATAATTTTGTCTGGAATATGCTAATCACAGCCCATGGACTGTCGTTAAGCATTAACAAGTAAGAGAACATTTTTTACTTTGAAAAGAATCTAATTAATAGAAATATTAATGGGTGATGTTTTCCAATGAGTTAGATAAGAGTATTAAATGCTTTTTATTATTACCTCCCTTTTGATTTATATGTTTAATTTGAAAAAAAATACTTGCATTATAAAATCGACGGAGTTTTTTTTTTTTTTTTTCCAATGTACCATTTACTATTATTGTAGTAAAATTAAATGTCAAGCATTAAAATTTTACCTAATGAATGGAAATAAAAGACTCATCCAAAGAAAGAAGAGAGAGAGAGAGAGAGAATTAGTGATTGGAGAGATATAATTAATTCATTAATTAAATTAAATAGGGTTAATTTAGTCATTCTTATATAATAATATATAAATTTTAGGAATTTTTTACATGCACAACCCGTTACAACATATAAATTAAAATGGAGGTAGTAAATGTCATTTAAATAATTTTTTAATCATATTTTTCAGTTGAATGAGTATTAATTTTTTATTTGTTAATTTTGTCTTTTATTCTCTTTTTCTTTCTTTTTTTTTGTTCTTTTAGTATAAAAATAGTAAAATATTCACTTTAAATAGTTTAATAATAAATTAATTAGACAATCACCTCATTTGTTACAATTATATAATTTAAATAAAAATAAAAAATAAAAAAATTAAACATTAGGGTTTTAAGATTTTACGGTTTAAAGTTTAGGTTTTTCGGATTTAGAGTTTAGGTTTTAGAGCTTAAGGTTTTTGAATTTAGGGTTTTAGAGTTTAGGATTTTAAGGTTTAGGGTTTTAAAGTTTAGGACATGGGTTTCAATAGGGAAGTCAATCGGGATGGATGAGTCGAGCTTGGCCAAGTCCGAGCTTAGCCTGAATTATTTTTGCTTAGTTCAAGCCAGAGTTCAACTGGAACAAGCTTAAGAAAGTTGAGCCTGAGTTCGGGCTCGGCCCGTATTTGCAAACAAAAAAATTAAATAAAAGATTGAAAACATTAAAATTGAAAAGATACTTTGAATATGAAAATTAAAATCCTAACAACAAATGACAAATATATAATAAAAATAAAGTTAGTTTAAAATTAAAAATAACAAAAAAAATATATATATAGCATTATTTTGAGTTCAGACTCATATCAGGCTTCGCTCACCAAACCCGAGCTCGGTCCAAACTCAACTAAGGTTGAGTAGGTCTACTTCGAGTTGGTCTGAACTCATTGATAGTCCTAGGGATTAGGGTTTTAGTGCTTAAGGTTTTAGGGTTTAGAATATATTAATACTCATCTAAATGACATTTAATAAGAATAATTTAATACATGTAATAGTTATCCAAACCATTCAAAAAGATTACCCATTAATATTTCTATTAATTAGATTCTTTTAAAAGTCAAAGATATTGACATACTCGTAATGCTTAACCATAGCTTATACCCTAAAACCCTTTTTTTTTTTTTTTTTTAAGAATTGCTTTTGAATGACTTTTAGAGAATCTCAATCAATCTCTAATATTGTCCAGAACAATCAAGCAGCATTATCACCTCCAACAATTGAGGATATTTGTATCAAATTTTGGTCTTGTTGTAATTAGATGTTGTAATTATTTGCTATATATGTAAAGATTTACAGACTTACAACTTCTGTGGATCAAACTTGTTTGGACAATAAGTAGGTATTAGGCTTTGACCTATGTAAATCTACCCCTACTTATTGTTCTTACTATTCTCATTTCCTCCTTGTACTGAACCCTAGAGCATCACAGAGCCGAGCTGTGCGACAAATTTAGCAACAACATGGTAAAGCTCCTATATCCGATTGAAGCATTCTATCTATGACTTATTGATCTGAATTAATCCTTTTGTGAAACTAATTTTTATTTGAGTTGGCTAAAGATGTTCAAGAGAAGGAATGGAGGCCGCAAAAAGCATGGTCGTGGCCACGTCAAGTTCGTCCACTGCCCCAATTGCAGAAAATGCTGCTCTAAGGTCCGAACTTATCTTCCTCTCTTGCTTTTAGGGTTACACTTATTTACATTGTTGTGTTTGTAAAATGAATGTGAATTGGCTTTTTAGTTGGTAATTTCAGAATTTTGACATTCATTAAGAATTGAGTCGCTTACTGAATCTATAACTGTCATTAACATACATAGATTTAGTTATTTGGCACTTTTGTTCTTTGTCTTATTTCGATTTAGAATTAACATATTTGTGGTGTATAATTGAATATGAAGTAGAAAATTGCCAATATTGTTATTGTTTTGATATTAGATATAAATTTCAATTTTTTCTAATGGGCGTTTAAGATGATATTAGAGAATTTTGTTTCAAGTAGTTCTACCGTAGTCATGATATAGTTTCTTTCAAACAATTTAGTTTGATGTAAATAAAGTCAACTTGGAGTTCAGCTTTGTTAACTCAATCAAAACATCGCGTAACTTCATCCAATTTAATGACTTCTACTCTAATATGTAATGCATTGATGCCAATTTTGTGCTTATTTATCAAACTTGTCCCCTTCATTCTTTTTTTCATAACTGCTAACCTTTCTTTATCAATCCTAGTGGATTTGATCTTCCCCTCTCCAAGCCGGGATGGTCCTTGTCGATATGCCCAAAGAACTTTCGGTGCTAGCCCAGTTGTTTGGCCATTTTTGAGCAATGGTCTGCGTAGTTAATCCCAAGTCTCGAAGGCACCTGGATATGGTGGGGCGTTTTTCTTGCCATTCAGCTGTCGACTTCTACTTTCTACTTTAACAAGAACCTTTTTATGGTCGTCCTGTCATTCTGGTCTTCTACYATCAACACCTTCATTTTTCCTTTGGAAATGTTCACCCCACATTGCTGTACATCGCAACTAGCTTGGGGCTGCACGTGACTGGGATTGATGTCCCTACCCTGTATGCTGATGATCAGAAGAAGGATTCTGAATTTTCCTTCAGCAAAAACATTGTTAGATATGCAGAGTTTGTGGAGAGCAACGTGGACCAACCTCCTACCATTTCTGACAGCGAGAATGGGGCTTTTCTGTTGTGCTGGATGTGCAAGTATGTCCTTTGTTCGACTTTGTATGGGGTGGTGGCCAATTACCATTATTATGTGGGTCTGCTAATAAATGATTAGCCCCTTCCTTTGACTTCTCTTGTTTTGTTTCTGCTTTACCGAGGGTTGGGTCGATTATCGAGGTTTTAGACAATGGAGAATATGCTGGCAATGTGGCTGCCCTTTTCTGCATTGTGCAACTGTGGCTATATCAATATATACTAGAGTTTGGGATTAGCCTTCTAGCAGAGAAGTTCTGGAGGCAGCCAGTGAGGCTATGAGCTATCGGCTACTTGAGGTGTAAACTAGGTTGTTCTCATGTGATTTCAACCTTTTCTATTCCAGGCTGTACATAGCTGATGAACCATTTCTCTTATTACTGAAAGGATGAGGGACCGAATAGGCTGAGGTTGTGATTTGATAGCTCTAATTATATTAAGATCAAAGTGATCTGGGCCAGTCTACTGACTCCTCGACTTTTGATGAGTAGTGCTCAACTTACAGCTCGCTACACCAAGATATCAGTCGAGCTGTATTACCCCAAACGCTATACGAGGTCGTTTGGCTTAATACAGGATATACCGGCTGATCCTCAACTCAACATCCCTTTCGCCAATCGTTCAAACCTTGCTGAAGTTGACGTCAGAGGTTGGACTGTAGATTGCCAACCCAAGCTTGAAAAATTCTTTTTCTAGAATTTCCAACCCTATCCTTTGAGTATCCACCTTTGAGACCTGGTGGGACTGGGTGGGTACTGCCTTCTTTTCAGTTAACTCGGTCAAATGCCTTCAAAAGCTGGTTATGCATGCTACGACTTTTCTTTCTTCCGCTYCATCAGCTTCCACTTCAATCGTTGGGACTTCCTCAAAGCAGAAAAAGGGCAATGCCTYTGCCGTTGCTCCAATTACCTCCCATTCTCTAGCCATGTCTCCTCTCACTCGGGCCTCCTAAAAAAAGAAGAGAAAAACTGAAGAACCCACTTCTGTCCCAGGTATATTTGATCTGTGCTCGATTTGAAAGATAAAAGATTAGCTCCTTGTTCTTACTTTCTCCTTTTATTTTGCAGGACCGGCAAAGGCTACTAATGTAGATCTTCTCCATAACATGCCCCCGTCCGAGCCTATTTTAGTTGGGTGAAGAAATTGAAACGACTAAGATCAGCTAGTGTTTCGATGGTTATCTTGGTGAACGTAACGTGCTCCTTCTCTTTCAATATTCGTTAATGTTTGATGCGTTCATAGCTAACTTTTCTTGTTTGCAGAAACCAAAAAAGAAAAAGTCTCGTTCGCCTGCCTTCTCTTCTACCCCACTGGCTGATTCTTCTGATGAAGAAAAAGAGTAAGGTAGTTTGGTTGAGGACTAGAGACTCCCCCTATTTCTCCTGCTTTCCCTGCCCTTGCTCTRGTTACTAAAGACATGTTGAGATTTTTYAGTTCTTCTAGTCATTCTATTGACTCTGCCAAAGTGGCCCGAGCTCTTAGCTTCCTAGAAATAAGATTCAGAGAAGACATGCCAGTGGGTGAGAYAATTTATGAGAGTCTTTGCAAAGTTCTAAGTATGGTTTCTCAGTCCTCTGACTCCTCTTTGTCAGCTGACCTTAAAGCTGAATGTTCTATTGCTTGTGCTCGCATCACTCGATTTTTATACACCGTGGAGCCACAAGCTACAATCCAAAGTGGCTGAGTTGGATGAGTTGTACTCCCTCTCCGCTAGGCATGAGGAGCTTAGTACTCATTTTGATGCTGAGTAAAGCATGAAAGAGTAACCGCAACAGAGTGGTTCTTCTCACTTTGACCAGATTTTTTCCCAAGGGGCTAAAATTAGCCATTTGGTGGCTGAGCTTTTGTTTGAAAGGCAGAAGCTGGCCCAAAATAGGAGAGAAAATAGCCAATATGTTGGGCACTTGGTTGCCCTATACATAGAGGCCCAAMAAATTCGATCTCGGCTGATTGATCTGGAGAGCCAGCGCCTTATGCTAGAGAGTGAAAAGAAAGAAGGTACTCTCGGCCTGAAGGAGTGTAGAGGGACTTGGGCCAATATTGGTTCTTAGGTACCGAAGCACATAAGATCCCAATCGGCTAAGGAGCCAATCGTCCAGGTTGAGGAGACTGAACTAATTCCCACTATTGGGGAACCATCTAGCCGAGCTGAACCGTCATCATTGCCTTGTTCTATGGTTGCTGATCCAGCTCTTGTCAAAAAGTCCAGTGATCCTAAAGCTAAGGACCTGGCTGGCTAGAACAATGATAACCTCTTAGTTGCACTCTATGATGATGTGATGAATGGGATTGTTGAGGCTTCACCAAATCCTGCTGTCCTTGTGGAAAATCCGAACTTAGCAATTGCCATAGTCCCTTCGCCTGTTGAGGCTAATGGGTAGGAGGTGATTGATGTTGCTCCTCTGCGCTCCATCCTCCTTCTTATTAAAGCCAAATGTGTTCTTTGCTAACTATGAATCTGCCTCTCTTTTTTATTCTTTGCTACTCGACTGGAATGTAGTCGAAAAGCAATCCTTATACTTTGTCAATAAATCAGCTGCTTAGTTGAGTAAACTTTATTGAATGATTTCTTTTTCTGTCAAATTTTAATTTCTTCCCACAAAAAATGATAATACCACCTTAAATACCTCCCATTGATTGCTTGATCCTATTCTCTACCAGTCGACTGCTTTAGTCGATAGGCTCCTCCCAGGATAACTTTGCTAACCGAAAAAGGTCCCTCCCAGCTAGCTAACCAATTGTTGAATTGGGAATCGTTAGGCCAATAGGCAAGATTGTTTGCCAAACCATATCATCTTACTAAAAAGTTCTAGTCCGAACTTACCGATTGTACACCCTGGCTGCTCTCTGTTTATGCCTTAGGATGTGTTCAAAAGCTATCTACTTATCCTCCTCTGCTTGTTCCAACTCCATTAGTAGAGCTTGTTGGTAGTTGACTATCGGCATATCATGCTGGAATGCTACCTAGTCGATCGTATGGTGAGTTCTACTAGTGGGACTGCGTCTTGCCCATACATCAGCCGATAAGGTGTAAAACCTATGGCCTTCTTAGGGGAGTTCTTGTACGACCAAAGTACTTCCTGCAATACTTCGTGACTTCTTTTTCAATAGCTTTTTTTACCATATTGATAATTGCCTTGTTGGTTGCCTTTGCCTACTCATTAGCCTGCATATAGTAAGAGGTTGAATGTATAAGCTTGATTTTGAACTGTTCAGCAAAAGCGGCTACTTTATCGCTGGTAAAAATGGTCCACTGATTGGTTGTGATGGATTYTGGAACTCCAAAATTRAAAATGATATGATATTTAATAAGTTAATAACAACTTCCTGAGTTACCTTTGTCATTAGCTGAGACTTCCACTCACTTCGTAAAAAAGTCAGTAGTCACTAAGATCAACGAGTGGCCTTTAGAAGATAGTGAATGAAACATGCCAATTACATCCATTGCCCAACCTCTGAAGGGCCATGGTTTGATTATGGGTGGAGTTCTGTGGTAGGGACATTAAAGAGATATCTGTGCTTTTGACAAGCATCGCAGCCTTTGTTGTAGGTGTAGCAATTGACTATGATGGTCAGCCAGTAAACTCCATGTCRATGCAGGGACCATCTAAGCTTTGGTCCTACCTAGTGCGCTCCGCACAATCCCTCATGTACTTCGGCCAACACCCTTACCGCCTCTTCCTTATTCAAACACGTCAAAAGCAATCCTTCATGGCTCCTTTTGAATAAGTCATTATTAACAACTAAATAATTTAGGGCTTTGTGTCTAAGCTATTTACTAGCCTTGATCGAAGGGTTTTTTAGGTAGGCTGTGACCTCGGCCCTCCAATCAGTTGTATCTCGACTGTTGATGCAAAGAATCGACTATTGCAAGTAAGTAGTCAATACAACCTCTAGTAATATGTGTCTATATCCTAATGTATATTGGGCCAAATCATTAGCTTTATGGTTGCTTTCCTGGGTAAGTACATGAGCATTAGGTCGGCAAACTTCCCCAATAGAGATTGAGTTTCTTGGTATAGGTAGACTAAACTGACATTTATACACCTACATGTTAGAATAGTATGCCCTAAAGACATTGTATTCCTCTAAATTGCAATAAAAGAGCAATTCCATCTATTCCATTCTGGTACATACATTGAATTACATATTTTGTTGGTATAAATACAAGCAATTAAGTAATGATTTATGTGATGGGTCGTTCTTCACAATTAGGCATAAACCATAACTACTTAATTAGCCAGACAGATAGACTCTTCATCTTTTGATAAAACTGGACATTCTATCATGATAAGATGATTGTACAACGGATTTCGGTGAATGACTTGCCTTAGCCATTGGACGTTCCATTCACTCCAATTGCACAAGCTTATTTGATATACATAGAGTAAGACCTGTGATATTGGTTTATGTTAAAGTACTATCCTTATAGAAACTAGAATATCACTACTACTGCATGGATGAATATCTTAGTACTTGAGTACTAGTCGGTGGTTTGGTAAGCCTAGAGCTGTGTTATTTGATATACTATACGTTAAATTACTATCTCTATAGAAACCAGAATATCACTACTACTGCATGGATGAATATCTTAGAACTTGAGTGCTAGTCGGTGGTATGGTAAGCGTAGAGCTGTGTTCTTTGATATACTATATGTGAGATCTTTTCGTAGATCTATAAATTTGTATGTTGGGAATATAGTATCTAATTAACTAAGATGAACTGGTGCAAGATAGTTTTTATGCATCACTTTGTGAAGCAGTAATCACTCTCTTGTGATTGTCTAAAGGATAATCAAATGATCTAGAGCACTGGAAACATGGCTTTAGAATGTTTACTTCTGGGTAGTTCCCAATGAGAGTAAGGGCATTCGAGGTTGTCATGGATTATTAACTAGAAATCTAAGGATGGTAGATGTCACTGAGAAGGTGTTAGTATATTATTCTTCTCTTTTTGATAGGTGTTACACAAAAGGTATGTTCATCATTTCACCTACAGGTCAAAGACTATGCTAATGTAATATTGTTCATGAGGTTAGTGTATCCATATAGTGATAAATGGAACACTTAAAATGATGACATACAGTTCCTATGTAGTATGGGTATTTTGGTCATTTTAGTAGCCATGAATAATTTATCTTTTGATCCCCTGGGTAGCTCAATATTACCTAAGAACTTAATTGTATAACTGGGTTTCAAGGATGAACTGAATTAGTGATAAATATTATTTTATTCAGGTTAGTCCACATTTACTGGGCTAGAAAAAAATAAGTCAATTGAATATTTAATTAATTAATTACTTGGTTGATCCAAGAAAAGAATTAATTAAAGAATGAGCTTAGGACTTAAAATAAGTCAATTGGATATTTAATTAATTACTTGAGTTGATCTAAGAGAAGAATTAAAGAATGGGTTCAGGGCTTAAAATAAGTTCATTGGATATTTAATTAATTATTTTGGTTGATCCAAGCAAGAATTAATTAAAGAATGGGCTTAGGGATTAAATTAAAGATAATTAAAAAAAAAGGAACCAAATATTACATAGGCAAAGATTAGGAATTTCAGCCTCACGAGGGGAAACCCTAGGGTGGCCAAAATGCTCCTAGTTTTGGGAGAATTTCGGCCCCCCCCATGGGGTTTTACTACTTGACCAAAATTCTTCATTCTTGGGAATTTCAAAGACTCGTTATTTTAGGTTTCAACTCTAAGATATATAAAATCTCTTTGAAGAATCCTATTGACCTAATCTCTATATTATCTCTGGCCGCCACTCTCTCTCTCCTTTTTCATCCTAGGTTGTGACTAAAACCTAGTCCAAAAAGGTCGAGTCATACCCCGAAAGATCGGAAGAAGCACCTACTTGCTATTTTCATATGCAAAAGTGAAAGACTTGCTATGAAGAAACACATTTAGCAAGTTAGCAGATCCAAGTAGTCTTCAGACTGGAGAATTGAATCAAGTGAGAAATTCARCGCCTCCAACAAGAAACCTTAGGGCTTCTCTTATTTCAAGCTGAGAAGGCAAGAGTTTTTATCTTTAGTTTCCATTGCGTCTTTCCTTCTCCCGCACGATCCTACCCTATATTCCCGTGTTAATTTCCAAATGACTAGTTGGGGGCCTTCCATAATTTGCACAGCCTAGGCTTTCATGGCTACCAACRATCGCAACCCTAGAACCAAAGCCTTGTATTGGGCATGGTTATTCGAACAACCTCTATCTACTTCGAACATAAAACTACCCTTGAGGCCTGCTAGGCTGGTAATTGTAATGTCGGCCCTACCCTCAGGCTGGTTCTGGACCCATCAAACGTCAGCCTCCAAGGTATAATCTCAACATAATTTGGTGCTTCCGCCCATGGATCGGCTGTATCAATACAAGGATACTCAACTAGGAATTCAGTTATATTATGCCCTTTAATGGCCTGTAAAGGGACATATTTCAGTGAGAAAGCCACTAATTTTATTGCCTATATCATCAAGCGGCCTTGCAGGACTGGCCAATTCAAGAGAAAACTTACCAAATCTATCTTGCAGATAACTTTGACCTCAATCAGTAGCAGGTACTATTCTAATTTGGTACAGGCATGAAAGAACAAGAGGCATAGTTTCTCAATGGGAGAATACCTAGATTCCATATGATTGAGGTATCGGTTGAGGTAGTACACTGCTCTCTTGATTCCTTCATCATCATCCTGAGCTAGTAAGCAGTTGATACATAAAGTTTCATTAGTTTATCATTTTGGTGGAACTATAACTAGTGGTTTTGTGAAACTTCGTTAGATCCGGTAAAATACCTCCTGTTATTTTGCCCTCCATGTGAATGTTTTTACTGGTCATAACTTCAGCAAGGATGAAAAAGTTTGAGTTTCCCAACTGAATTTGCCAGAAATGCCTTAGGAAATTTATCTTACCAATTAGACTCTGTCACTCCATCTTTGCTGGGGGTCTTGCTTCTAATATTGTCTTCGCTTTGTTGGAGTCCACTCAATTCCTCTCTGATGTACTAAAAATTTGAGGAAGTGACCAACCGATACTCCAAAGGCACACTTCATAGGATTAATCTTCAAATTGTGCAAGCACATCCTTAGAAAGTGGTCGATTTAACCGAATCAGCTGGGTCCTAATGCAGCAATGCGAGCTTCAAGACAATTGAAGGAATATGAAAAGAATTATCTGACTCACGATCTAGAATTGGCTRTGGTGGTATTCGCATTAAAGATTTGGAGGCACTATTTGTATAGGGTAAGATGTGTGTTAAATACAAACCACAAAAGTCTCAAATACTTCTTCACTCAAAAGGAACTAAACATGAGACAACACCGATGGCTAGAGCTGGTGAAGGATTACGATTGTGAAATAAACTATCATCCTGGCAAGCCTAATGTGATAATAGATGTGGTTATGAGGAAGAGCCGTTGGGTGGTGGCTGTCTTACAAGTTTCTCAGTGACCATTGTTGATGGATATTTAGAAGTTTGGATATTATTACCCGAGATCTTGCATGCTATCTTGCAAATTTAACTCTCGAACTTACTATTCTTGAGAGAATAAAAGCTGCACAAGAGCGAGATCCTTAAGTAATGAAGTGGCAAATGGGAGTTATAGATGGGAAGTGATTAGATTTTGTGATTTCAGTTGATGGAACTCTTAGGCGTGGTGATAGACTTGTTGTGCCCAATGATGAAGGGTTGAAGAAAGAGACTATAAAGGAAGCTCAGGATACCCCTTATTCGATACATCCGGGGGAGCACGAAGATGTATAAAGACTTGAGGAAACACTTTTGGTGGGTTGGCATGAGTTGTGATGTAGCAAACTTTGTTCAACATTGTCTTACCTACCAAGAGGTTAAGGCTAAACATTCACGGCCTTGGGGCCTTTCACAACCTCTTATGATTCTGAAGTGGATGGGAATAAGTCGGTATGGACTTTGTCATTGGTTTACCAAGAGCAAGGAAGGGCTATAACTCTATTTGGGTGATTATCGATCATCTCACTAAATCAATACATTTTTTGCTAGTAAAGACTACATACAACATAGTAAGTATGCCGACTTGTATGGACTTCATGGAGGTTATCATAAATTATCTTATTTGAAATTGGCTTTTGGTTATATGCTTGTAAATTGCAAGTTCAAAAGATTATTCATTTATAGAAAATAACGAATTCAGGTGCCTAAATCTTGTACTGGTCCAATAAGAATTCCAAAATCAAATTTATAAGCAATGAGGTTCTTGAAGCAAAATCAATTAAAAATGTTGATATAGACATAATTGGTTAAGATGGAGAGATGCTATTGAATTATAATTAAACCCACTTTCGAAACGTGAATTCTTGGACCTGTAGTCCAAATATCAAAAAGTGTAAACCAATTGATTGTAAATGAGTACTTATGTTCAAAAATAGATGAAAAATAATGAAATTGTGAGATATAAAGTATGACTAAGGCTCAAGATTTTTCACAAAAACAAGGTATTTGATTATACAGAAACGTAATACGTTCAAATATCTTATAAGATTAGCATCGCATGTAAACCTTGATAGCGTTTGATGGATGTGGTTACTGCTCGTTTATATTGATCACTAGATAGTGACACGTACATGAAAATCCCTCAAGTATTTAATTTTCTACAACATTTTATCAAGAAAATCATTCCATCAAAATTACAAAAATCCTTGTAAGGATTAAAATAATCCGAACATATTTGATACGTCTAAGCTAATATTTATTGAATGAGGGATATGAAAATAACAATGTCTACGCTTGTGTTTTCATGAAGAAAACAAATATTAGATTCGCAATATATTGATCTAAATCTGATTGAAACTCTTGAAGAGTTCAACAAAATTGCAAATTAATGAATTTGAGATGAAAGATGTAGGTAAGACAATAATTTGTCTTGGTTTACAAATTAAACATTTTCCTGGAGAATTATTTGTTCATTAATTAAATATACAGAAAAAGTAACAAAATAATTTATGGATAGTGTATATCCATTGACATCACTTATGGTTTAGATCAAATGAAGTTGATAAAGATCATTTTTGCCCACTTGAAGATAGGAAAAAGATTTTTATTCCTCAAGTGTCATATTGGTGCATTAACTTATTTTGTAAATTGCACTTGGCCTGAAGTTGATAAATATCACATGAAGTTAGTGCAATTGGTACATTAACTTATTTTGCAAATTGCACACGACCTGAAATATCTTGTTCTGTATCTATTGGAAAGATATAATTTTGTGTGAACAACCATATCTTGGAGATCTCTTAAGCAAATCATAAGAGTTACATGCTCAAATAATTCAAATAATATTGCCATTCATGAGCTTGTCTTGCAAACTCAAGGGAGACATGACAAAGCATATCTTCCCAAAAATTCTTCTATACACATGAGCTTCAGAAAAGCGGTGACTTTGATGTTCAACATATTTGCTCAAGTGAATAATGCGGCAGATTTATTCACCAGAGCATTTGCTAACATCGACATCCAAGAAAATAATACATCATATTGGAATGCATCGACTCAAAGACTTTTACTGACCTATATCAACGGGAGGATTATTTTTGTTTCGTTCAAATTTTATCCCATTGGGTTTTCTTAACAAGATTTTAATGGGGCAGCCATCAATACTTCGACATTAATTGTACTCTCTCTTCTAAGTTTGGTTTATTTTTTCCTATAGGGTTTTTCCTAAACAAATTTTTTTGATGAGGCAATTGTTATATAAGTTAGTCATTGAAAGAGAAATGTTATAAATAATTATATTAGTGAATGAATTTTTTTTGTCTCAAACCTTAAAAGTAATAGAGTTTAATCTTTATAAATAGAGGACTTTGATACATATAAAGATTAATGACAATTTTTTGCGAGACTTCTTCTTTCTTTCTTTTTTCAAATTATTATTATTATATATATATAAGAAATTGGATCTGACAGACGTTTGGTTGGATGAAAGTTGTTGGAGCTGGGCCAAATTATAGCAGTAGGAATTCATAAATCTTCGATGAGCCTTTGAATATTTCTTCAATGTTTTAACTTGACCAAAATGGCCTTGGAGGTAGTTTAGGAAAAAATAAAGATAGCTCAAAGTACGAAGGAAACCGCTTTCAGCAAACTAGAAGTAACGGGGCTGTATTACACCTGTTCAACTAGAAGCGGGTTGGTTTTCAAGACGAAGCGAAAATTATTATTTTTGTTTCTAGGACTGGATATAGTAATATATCGATAACTGATAACGTCACCGCCACCTCCTGCACCGAAGCCCCAAGTGTCATTCAAGTAGCTTTCGATCTTGGCTGTCGAGTTCGATTCGATTCGATTCGATTCGATTCAGGCAAAGATGAAGAAGGAAGATATGGTGAAGCTGATCAGCGCAGAGGGCTTCGAATTCGTCATTGATAAGAAGGCTGCCATGGTTTCTCAGACCATTCGTAACATGCTCACTTCTCCAGGTATCTTTTTACAATTTTTATTTTTCTTTTGAGTTCTCAATTTTATTCCTCAAGCAAGGAAGCATTTTATTTATTTGAAATGATTAAAACCTAATTCTGAATTCAATTATTCATGCTCAATTTTATTTTGGGTGGGAATCTTATGCATTCGGGTTTGATTATTATCTCTGGATGGTTTTTACTGATTGCCTATTAGATATGTGACTTCGGTTTCTCAAGGTTGTTCTAGTGATTGGGTTTATTATTAGGAATAGATGCTCAGATAAATGCTTTTGTTTTGTTTGAGTTTACGTGTTTAGGGAGCTTTGCCGAGACTGAACATGGCGAAGTCACTTTTCCAGAGATCGGCACCACCATTCTCGAGAAAATCTGCCAGTACTTTTACTGGTCTCTTCAATATGCCAGGTTATTCATTATTTTTCTCTTGAAGTTTCATTTTGGATAATTTCTTTAGATTTTGGGAAATATAAAGTTTCTTGAAAAATATTTTCTGGTTGGCCTACCAATTCTTTACTACGAGCTATGTCTGGCTCTGCTTTATCTGAGATAGATTGGATAATTGGTACTTTAATGTGAAAGCAAAGTTACTTTCTATTGCTCTAAGGGGACAAGGAGACTCAAAATAGACAAGATGGAAATAGATATTGTAAAAGAAAGCCGGGTGTGATCCTACTGAATTTGGGCGAGAAAAGTATCTGCAAACTTACCTTGTGCTGTTGTAAGAGATGTTAGGATTTAAGTGCTATTTTGAGACTTTCCCTTGAATCAATAGTTTCTTCCTTCATTCCATTGTAAACAAAAATGTTGAAGAAGGGGGACAAAAGCTGGAAACGAACTTTAAAAAATTGTGCAGAGCTTCCAATTGAACACTCAAAGCATGTCTTTTATGTTAGCTGAACCTCTAACTAGCAATGAATACATTAATTTATTGATGGCTTCGGACAAGCTTTCCTTAGGAGCTTGCTATAGATTGTATTTGTGTTATTTATTTACTTTCTCCATGCTGATTTCTTGCATACCTACTCATGGAAATGGCTTATATAAGTAAGGTATACCCAAGATTCTTGTATGGTACTTTTACATGGATAGGAGATGAAACTGAATTTCTTTTAGATTATTGTAGCAAGCATTAGTTATGTTATCATTTTCCCCCCTACATTTGAATCAATCACCCCTTTTCATAGATCACAATGGAGATGACTTAATACCTTGAAATTTTAACCCTAAATTATGCCAAACATCTTATACAATWGACATGGAATCGAGAATTGCTACAAGACCGCATTTGTACTTTTAGAACTACTAAACCTCTTTTTTCCTTAGAAAATGGCACGTTTGACTTTCTCATGTTAATGATTTTGGTGACCTTTTAAAGACTTATTACACAACAAAAGAATGAAAGTTGTTACGGAAAAGACTTGTACATTGACCTTTAAATATTGTAAAATATTGCAACCTCATCATGTCTCATATTGCATTAACTACAATACTTGTATCAGGTGTGGGAATGTTTCGAAGTGTTTGATTTTCCAATTTTCAAGAAAAGCAAATGTCATGGAATATATCAAAAGTTTCACACTTTCYGGCTTCAATGTTAGATTTCTGCAAGGAATCAACCTTCCTCTATGAATTGACTCCCCCCCCCCCCCCCCCCCCCCCCCCCCCCCCAAAAAAAAAAAAAAAAGGGAATTGACTGCTCTATTTCTGAAGAGATGATGGGCCTTGGAAGACCATTGTATTAAATTTGCTGTATCATGGCAGTGTGTTCTAGCTATATGTTTAGAGTTGCAATAATATAATCTAGAGTTTTTGAATTTGATTATGTTTTTATATAGTAAATTATGAGTTTTATATCATTTATTTCTCTGGGTGTAAATACTTGCCYGGGAATTGAGATACRTTACACATATCCAATGCAATGCTTAACCAGCTTATGTAATAATGTTGTCTTTAGAGATGTGACATATGACAGTAAGTTTGTGGAGTGTAGATATTAGGATGTGAGAGATGCATTATATCGAAAGTCTAAATACCTTATGCTTCCTGCCTATTGATTACAAATTAAACATCTGTCTATAATAATTTGAAAGGCAGTATAACACTATAGAGTAGTTGGCACAACTTTGAACATAGAATGAAACGAACTATTATTATATTCTAGATGTTCAGTATGTTTGTCTGTGTGATGGTTTCATGGTACTGACGAGCACAGCAAACGTGGGGTGGATTTGTCCCTTTCTCAGTTTCGTGGTAAATGGTGAAAATCTTGTTCTATTGTGCTTCTATATAATTTGTTTTTTTCTCTTCCAGCCTTGGACATAGTCTGAGTTGGAGTGGTTATTATGCGTATTTACATGGTCCTTATTCTGAATAGTGGTAAGGAGACTGAGTTCCATATTGAACCTGAGCTGACACTGGAGCTGATGATGGCTGCCAATTATTTGCACACTTAATATCTTCGTTTTTGGGCAACGAACAACTGTTGATCCTTGTAAGGCTTCTCCTTACTGCTCATTCCCTCATCCCGTAAACTTGTCTACGAAGTTATGGAGCAAAAGCCATCTTATGACATCTTCTAAATTGTGTGTTACGAAATTGAATTATTATTGATCAGGATAGCTGAGGTTTGTTGACCCCAAAGATAGAAAAGTGTATGGTGTCGGTGAAAAATCACTAYGGTATGCAAGTTCATTGTGTCAGGACGTAGGAGCTAACTTCTTATGATTGTTAGGCAACTACTTGGGGGTGTGAAATACTGCTTGCTGGAACTATTGGGAGTTGCAGAGACTGTAAATAAGCAGATTGAGACACACCCTTGTGAACGAGAAGGTTGCACATTGATATGTCATGTGTATGTTATATTTCCAATATGGCCTATTTCGGCACTGTTTTCCTTTTTTCATTGAACGTRCTCGAGTAGTAGGTGAAAACAATAGCTTATGTGTAACGTGAAGCTTTCTTTTGAATACTATATCATCCTAGATTGATTTGGATCTGATGCAATATGTCACTATAGGTGGAGAAAAAGAAAACCAAAAAGCATCAAAAACCTCTTTTGTACGATGCTTAGGGATTTCGGAACGAGGAATGGAGAAAAGGAAGAGAAGTGAAGAGAGAGGGAGATCAGCAGTTGGATGTTAGGAAGTGGGAGAATAGATGATTTGGTGGCGAGTGGAGACGTAGCCTGAGGAATAGAGAGGAGGAAGAAGAAGGAGATGGTGGCGAGCGCTATGGTGGTTTGAGGGAGGAGAAATTTTAACCTGCAAAGAAGAGTCAATAATTGCGAGTATTCGAAAATAAATCTTAATATAGGGATATTGGACTTTAAGAAAAATAAAGTAAATGCAGTTTGATCTCCGATAAACCGTAGAATGCAAGATCTCATGATCACAACATTGAAAAGCAYATCCTCAACTTGACATCATGTAATATGAAGGTGAATAGTAGTATTGGTATCTAAATTAATGGTATATCAAAGTGAAAAGGCAGAAAATGGGATAAACTGTTTTGGATGAGGAGAAAAAGGCATATCCGAATAACTTTTGGGCCGAACAGCAACCTTTTCTATTTATCTTCATGTCGGACCGAAACAAATTGCTTCTTGTTCCTTTTTCCTTTTTCCTTTTTCCGTCCCTTCCTCTCAAAGTCTTGGGGAATAACATTATGCAATCCATCCTATTGCCTCCCTGTAACTGACTAGTAAGTAATTACGATGGATTTTCTGATTTAGCATATTAGTTCCGCCACAGTTTCTTTTTTTCATTAATTTTTTTATTGTAAAATGAAAATTATGCATAATGTACAAATTATAGTACAATTGGATGTCTCAAATTCTATCTACATTCTTGGGAAGGAAGTTTGTAACATGATTGATTTTCTTGTTGGATGAAGGAAGTTTGAAGTCATGTTATTCTTACTATTGTGAACCAAATTTCTTCTCAAAATAAAGTTTTTCTCTCTTATTTCAAAAGCATAAAACATAATAATCGATTGAGTTAACAATGATATCTCATATGATAAAACTTTCACTTATTAATAWATACATTTTAAATTCAATGGATCAAATGCATATTCACCTCTCCTTAAAAAAAGTTAATTCTTTTAAATATAAAAAACATCTTGTTTCTAATTATATCCAAAGTTGACTCAAAATTCTTTTTAATCTCAATCCTGCTCACTCCTAATTAATAACTAATGGGAGAAAAAAAATGCTGATGGTTCATTTGTAGGAAAAGGAAAAAAAAGTCATCCATAAAAAGGGTGAAATTCGATTAGGTTTTTGTATTAGTTCCTTATAAAAATCTTAAAGTCATTCTACAATGAATAATAAATACTCATGAATGATTGTTGTGTAAGTTGTAATTAAAACCCTTAACCTTGCAATATTGATTTCAATAAAGGAAAAATAATTTCACCCTGAAAAAGCACATTTCGGCGAACCCATCAAAGAAATTCGAAAGATTCCTGTGTGCTTGATCGAGCGTGGAGTCCTTTTGTCAAAGAATCCACGTGGGTTGGCAAAACATGCGCAGGAGTCTATATATAAAGTGTGCTGTGTTTAACCTCCAAGATTGGCAGAGTCAGTTTCGATTTAACTTCATCTGTGAATCATCACGTGTGCTGTTTCTCTTCCATCTTTCTTTCTATTTTTGGGCTCTGTTTCTTTGCCAAAATCTTATCTGAATCATCTCTCAGACTGTAGCTCAAAGTTTGGGTCTTCTTTTGGTACTGGTTTTTTGTGTTGTACTTTGCTGGGCTGGGAGTTTGGCACAGGAAGAGAAAAATAAATGGAAAAGAAAGAGAAAGTGGCTTCACCATCATCGTCGTCGTCATTCGCCAATGATCTTTTTGGCGCCAAGGAATCAGCGCAGCCACCTGCATCTACTGGGATTTTCTCCTCTATTTTCCCTTCTCCATCTACGGTACGTTCACTACCAGTAATATTCAAAAAATTTCTCTTCTTTACGTGGGTTTTCTTGTTTTTGATGAGGTCTGAAGTTTTCTATAATGTATAACATGAGAGTTCATTGCTTTGATGGGTTAGGACTACCGTCGAGTGTTTAAATTCTGTCTTAATTTGGCATATTATACTTTTCGTTCAAATGGGGAAAGATTTTGACTGAAAGCTGCATGCTTTGGTCATGTCGATAACAGAATTGAAAATTTTGTTCGATCTAATACTGTATAATTTTTTGTTATTTTGTTAACTGATCCTTGTAAATGACTGGAAAAATTCTTTCCGGGTTCAAAGGCAAAAGAATTGCCGAGAAGGTTGTTTACTGAACTTACTGGAGTCCTTCAAGCAAATTATTCTTGAAATTTTGCACATGCAGGAGTAGATTACTATCAATGATTTGACAAAAGCTTAACCTGTCAATAAAGCTTATTTCAAAATTGGTTTGGTATCCTATAGATGATGTATCCAAGCATACGGAGAATAATGAACAAGCGCATTTTTTTTTTTTTCTTTTTGGTACCAATGATATGCAAGGCCTTTGTGCGTGTTTTCTGCTAATTTGCATTGCGGGTAAATATACATATTTTTACAGATCTTCCAATTTTAGGTTTTGGGAATGAATACCGCAACTCCTGAACTTGTGGCATTCACACAGAGACATTCAGCTGGGAGTCAAGTATGGAATAACGGATCTATAGGTCTGTACCATTAGATATGGAATAACGGAATTTGGGTCTTTACCATGGGTACATCTACTAGATATGTGGATTAATAATTGTTTTCCTGCATCTTTGAATAGTTGAGGTTGTTGGTGGATAGGCACTTTTGGATTGTTAGAGATATACTCATAAGCTTACGACTAAGCTTGTCATATCTGAGAAGTTATTTCTTTTCAGGATATCTCTCTAAGAACAAGGAAGGTGCAAGTTATAGCACATCCTACAAGGGAAGGAGCTCGATCTTTCAAGAAAGGGCAGAACCATGCCCTCTTAGTTCATCTCTTTACTATGGTGGGCAAGAAGACATGTATATGAAGTCTTCAAATTCTCAAACATTTGGATCACATCCTGATGTGAGTTCTATTATCAGGAAGAGCACTGTCTTACTATATGTTAAAATAAATATTGTGAAACTAGCCTCTAATGAACTTGTCAATGTATCAGTTTAAGAAAGATGGGGGAGAAGATGATCAAAATGGAAACAATTCTAATGATGCGTCTAGAGGGAATTGGTGGCAAGGTATACTTTATCACAATAGTACAGTTCTAGAGATTACAGTTGCAGACAGGATTAGAAAACTTATACTTCTGTTTATCCAGGGTCACTTTATTACTAGGACTCTGGTTTTCAAGTCTCAAGTATGGATTGCTCATCTATTTGTCAGAGGTAAGTTACTATTAGTTTCAACTCAATGAAACAAGCCATTGGCAATTGTCTTGAAAATTCTATAGTGATTTATTTTGATCCATGTCAATTATTAACTTTGAGAACATGGATAAGAGGATAAAAATTTGAACATATGAATGGTCCATGGAAAGATCATTTTCACTTGTTGCTTTGAGTGGAATATCCACAATAGTGGAGTGTAAGAAAAGTTTGCATCATTTGAGAGGACCATCAGGCGTGACTTGCATGAACATGGGAAGCATTATTTCTCAATGTTTGTTTCTCTCTCAAGTGTATGATTGCGATATTCTAAAGAGTCCTCTTTTGATTTCATTTCCTTTTCATAATCATCTTTGCAGGAATTCCTGAAGCCTTGGGCAAAGTTTGACTTAGATGTCATTTCATGGAAGATAAAGCAATAATCATAGGCAAGATTCTGTGGACAGAACTTGGAGTTTTTTCCTGGGTTCTATCTAGCATTTAGTACTAGTATTAAATAGTTTTTGCAATATGGTTTTTCTATTTACTATTTTACGAGTACTTGTTAAAAATTTTAATACTCATCAATGTTTCTTCTTACTGCATCTAGTCTTTAGGTAGCTGTATTGTTTATTTGTTTATGTTTAAGTTGCTAGTGTGATGGAAGTGGATGTTTGATACTCTTATTTATTTATTTATTTTTTAATGTTTGTTACTGTGAATTGGAATTTGGAGATCATCTCATATCTGATTCTSTTCTACCGATACAAGCCTTTGCATGCTGCTTCAGTTACTGAAAATAYGAGATATGCCTTGGCATGTTATGGAAACACTTGTAGTCGGAAAAGGACATTCACGGTTGACTGTTTTGAACCCATGAATGGAGTTGCCAACGGTGTGTAGCATTTAAAAAATATGCTTCGGCGCTAATCTATCTGCTAGGACATTATGAGAAGATGYATCAGAAATGAGAGAGATCAGTGTTATAGTGTTTCTAGGGATATGTATCGAAGTAAAGATTTTCACACAACATAGTAGCTGCAATAACCTTAGCGCTGACATTAGCTGAACCTGGAGAAGACTTGTCTTCTGGGTGGCAATAACCTTGCGGTTATCATATGAAAAGAAAGCTGTCCATTATCCGCATGGCAAAGGATCTCGAAGAAGTAGATGTAGGCATTTGACTTTACGCTTGCCTCCACTTGAAAATCCAAAACTTTTGGTGCAAGGCCACGTTAAGTGTACTTGGTTACCTTGTAGAACTTTGATAAGCAGCTTAGGTTCTCCATACATTTAGTGCGTGTATCCCTTAGATTCTGATCCTCGAGGTCACTGAAATACTTGTGGAAGTTTGTGGCTCTAAGACTTCCTGTCCCTCATAAAAATCAGATAGAGACATCGAATTTTTTTGTTCGAAGGACGCAAAGACAAAGAGAGGTTCTGATTTTCTGTCATCTCTTTCAAATTGGAGATGATAAGCATGCTGCTAATTCATCCAATTTAAAGTCGGTACATGCAATAACGATCTCTATCTTTTTCATTATTTGCTAAGCAAAGAAATAATCTTTCATATGCTGTTGCCATTTTGGTGGCAGTGAATAGCTTCAAACTCCTTTCCCTAGCCGACCGACCTTTCTGTTCCAGAATTGATCTGCCAGCCTCCCAAACCTCATACAGAGCATTTTTTAATGAAGCTACTGTAGGTGAAAACGTGTATCCTATTTCCTTGCTGACAATTACAGATCCTGTAATGCTAGCTAGTTTTGTTGCCATTAGAGGCTTACCAGTGAGGACAGCTTCCACTAGAGTGTGATCCAACCCCTGGGCTCGAAGAGTTGGATTTATGAATATATCTACTGCATTGTAGAACCTAGCTAGTTCACTTTGATCAAGTGGCCCCAAAACTAAAACATTGGGTCCTAGATCTTTATATCTAGAACCCCAGGGGCCATCTCCAGCAACGAGGACCATAACACTGTCCTGGAATGTTGAATTTTCCATAGAAATCTGCTTCAGAGCTTCAAACATCAATGGGTGTCCCTTATCCTTAACCAGCCTTCCTGCCATTCCTAAAACCAATAGTTTAGATGCTGGGATACCAAATTTTGATTTAAATTCCTTACCCTTTGACACATCTGGCTTGAATATTTCCTCATCCACACCATTAAGAATGATATGAACACGTTCYTCTGCTATCATATAAATCCTTTTGAGGACATCTCCAACATGATCACTAGTAGCAACATGATGAGCATAAGAGGGGAAAAATTTGACCTCCTCAACAACCTTCATCACTCTTTCCTTCAACTGCTGTGCCTGTGGCTCTTCAGCTGACCGGAGAAGTTCCTGAATGATGTCTGAATGAATAGATTCATAGGCAATCCCATGCCAACTAGCAGCAATGTTTGTCAAATTTCGCGATCTAGTATACCTTAGCCCTACACTTTCAGTGTGAACTACATCAAATGGTCTTCCAGTTGCGTTTTGTGTCTGAAATAGTCCCCAAACCACAGCCTGGTCCAGATAGCCAGCAGCTGTTGGTTTTGAAAGGTGAAAATGCAAGTTTCTCATTGGATAGACGGGGATGGATGAGTTTGATGCTGAAACAGTAAAAATATGGAGCTCGTGGCCCCTTTTGGCAAGAGCAAGGTGGAGAGTCATGGCATGCCGTTCGAGCCCTCCGGCGTGATGTTTCTCWGGCCATTTCTTGACAAAGACGGCTATTTTCAGGAGTCTTGTAGGTGGTTGAGTGGGGAAGTCAAGATTGTTCCAAGCAGATGGAAACATGAGAAGGTTGATTTGATGTTTCTCTTTCTGAACATTGATCTGGATTTGGGAGTAGCAGTACCTAGAATATTGAGACCAATATAAGAATAGAATAGATGAGAAAGCAGAAATGAGAACAAGACTGTAGCTGCAGTAGCGCAAACTGAAGAAATTGCTCTGATCTTTTGCCATGATTCTAAGCTGTTCAGTACCTTCTTCTGAGAGATGAAAAGAGGCATCTGACAGAGGCCCAAAGTGAGTATTGCAGTCGGCTTAAACAATTTGCATTAGAAGTACTTTCCGCATCAACCAATCCAGCTTGTAGTTGACTAGGGATTTTTATAATCTGTTTGATCAACTTCTCTTTTACTCTAATGCAGTAAAGTAGTGGTTTCAGGCCTTGGGGATATAAAATATTATCAGAGCTCTAAAACCTCAAGATTTTAACTTAAATCAAATGCAAGAGCAATGCCATGTTATGTGTATATTACGTTTCAAACCTTATACGTCAAGCTATTAGCTCAAGAAGAATGATCTTATATATTGTGTATCATAAATATTTCTTTTTTTCTGACAGATGGTCAAAGATTGATACGTGACTGGAGGATATGATGCACCGAGTGACGTGGGACTACATTTAGTTCGATCAAGAAGRGTGTGGCTAATTTCCAGAAAACATGGCTTAATGAATCAATTTACAAGATCCAGTAGAATGTATAAGTACAATTTGATTGTTGCTGGAGACTCGAGATCATTTTATCGAGTGAAGGCATGAAACACAAAATATATGAATATCAACAGAGCTGAAGGCACCAATGTCACCAGAGGACCAACAGAAGCTACCGTATACCACCCCCAACAATCCAACCTTCCCAGCTTAATCTGAACCAAGTCCACCAGCGCAAGCATCAAGCACACACACCCAGAGACGGAACCAATTGCAGAAGCCAAAATTCCAGCTTGCAGAACCTTCAGATCGACATGTACAATACCATGGGATTCGACTCCATAGTTTCCTTCCTTGGCTTTGATGCTGATGCTCTGTTTGAGTCCCAAGGCAATAAGACTCGAAAAAAGGAAGGAGCTGAAAGAATAGACATGGCGTTTCACGAAGTTTTCGACAATGGCTGCGTTCGCAGCACAGTTGTCAGTAGTGCCGATGAGAATATAGCGAGGGTCCCTGAGGTTCCAAGCGAGGCCGACGAAGACGGCTAACGTGAACAGCGAATTGGCGTTCACAATGGAATCTAAGGCCATTATATATATGCTGGTTTTGGTGATTTTCCCAGGGGGAGTAGTGCTTTGATTCATTGATCTGCGGATGCTGACGAGAAACAGATCTGAACTAGCCGTCAGAACTATTATTTTTGTCCTTTCTTGTGGAATTCAAAAATTTTGCTTTGTTCTCGTGGATTCTTATCTTTGGTTATGATATGAGTGGCKTTCAAGTAAGAAACCAAATGGGAATCTTTTGGGACGTCTCTTCTCCAGCAAGGGAAGGAAGATTCATTTCACTTTCAAAACAGAAAAAAACAAAATTTAAAAAAATACGCAGGTTCAAACCCGGGTCACCATTGAGACAGGGTTCCCGAACATTATCTTTGATTTGTTCCAGTTCTCTTCCATGTGTTTCATTAATGACTTATATCTAGCATCTATAATCTATAATTTATTTATTTATATATGAAAATATCACAATATGAGAATCATTTTGATTATTTTAATAATTATCTTGCTGTAAGTTTTGTTATGGGTATTAGATGCCAGTTTTGTTAGGGACGCAGAGATACAATGTTCAATGCACTGAACAATAATTAAATTTAGTAAGTTGAAGGGGTCTTGGATAATATATTAGATACATCGAATGAATGAAATAGTAAGTTAAGTTTAAAATATTTAATATAGTAAGTGTTTACATGAATATCTCGTCTGTAATATTAAGAAAACAAGAAAAATGGGAAACTAATGTATTAATCTCATAAATTTGATAAGATAAATATTATAATTTGAAATGTTTTTGTGGAAAGAATTTAATTTGTTAATTCTTCTCTTTGGAATTTTCAGAGGACTTCGTAGCTTAATGTGGGGATTGRATTTTTTTGAAACCTTTCAATGGCTTCGCAACTTGATTTYGGGATGTAGACTCTTTAAAATCTTYCAAGGGCTTCGTAGTTTGATCTTGGAATTTRGACTCTTTGAGAATCTCCGAAGGCTTCACAGTTTGATCTTRAGATTTGGAYTCTTTGGGAGTCTCCAAGGGCTTCGTGGCTTGATTTCGAGATTTGGATTCTTTGGGAGTTCCRAGGGCTTTGCAAYTTGATCTCAGGATTTGGACTCTTTAAGAGYTTTCGAGGGCTTCGTAGTTTGATCTCGAAATTTGAAGAGAAATTTATTATCTCGGAATTTGGACTCTTTGCGAGTCTCCGAGAGCTTTGCAGCTTGATCTTTACAGCTTGATCTGGAAATTTGAGGAGAAATTTGATGCTCTTTCTTCTAAGCTTATCTTCATATGAACTTCTGGCCCTTTTCCTCTTCTGTCTTGGCTCTATTTATAGGCAAAGTAAATTAATTTGGTTGGTCAAAGTCATACTTAGAAGCAATGTTGCGTTACTTGATTCGCCAAACTTCATTCTTGATTTCTATTGGTTGAACATTGTCATCCATGACACATGTTGTCACTTCATTGGTTGACATGTCATATRCTCTCCAATCTAATGGGAGTATTTAAAATTGACTTTAATTATTTAAATAGAATACAAAAATTTAATTAATAAAATTTGCATATCTACAGTATATTTTCAAAAAATATTTCACATGTTGAATGTTTTTAAAATTTTATAACAATTCAAATTTCTTGGTTCTAATCAAATTGCAGCAAAGGAGTGACAAGAGTAGATGGCCTTGTTCTTAGCTAAGGCATTTCAAGATGATCACTCATGTGTCTAACAATAAGTCTATCTAAGCATTCAATTGACTTTGTTTCTCACCTCTCCCATAAATTAAAAATGAGGAAAACAGGAAATTCTATTTTTTTTTTTTTTTGTATTCACATTGTTTAAAGTAGTGTAACTCCATTATCACACTAGATTCCATCCCTTGATTATGAGAGCGAAATCAAGTCTTTATTTTAGGGTTAAGTATAAAAACTCTTATAGTTTAGTCAGTTTGTCAAGTTAATATCCAAAATTTTAATTTGACCAGTTCCTCCCAACTAACAGATTCCATCYGGTGTTGGATGGAAAATTTTGTGGATCCATTTTCCTAATAGACGAATTTACACTTTCATCTCTCATAAAGTCTCTTTTGAGTTAAAAGGACCAAAAACCCCCAAATAGTGATCATCTTACTCCTGTAATCATACATTTCCTTTCCTCTCTTCTTAATCGATTCCAACCAACATTAGATCTTGTTGTTTGATTCCTCCTCCAAYTCTTCTACCTAAGATTTGCATTATCTGTACCGTAAAAGTTGTATCATTTCCTAGTTTGTAATAGTGCCCATTTCAGTCATGGGATTTTGTCYTGCATATTGTACCTTGATTTTGATAAGCAATACTATATAGCTTGTATAAATGATGTCTTGGTTAGATCTACAAAAAGGTTGACATGCATACTTGCTGGGATATCAATGAGAGTTTTGTTTGAGTTTATCTTTAGTCTAAACTATCAATGAGATTAGAACTTAAAAGATTGACATCCGGTCAATGATTTATGGCATCCATTATCAAGAAAGGAAAACACATTGAGAAAAAATGTTAATTGGAATCGATTAAGAAGAGAGAAAAGAGAGTATATCATTATGAGAGTAAGATGACAATTACTAGGGTTTTTTTGTCCATTTAGTTCGAAGGGAATTTACAGGGGATAAAAGTGTGAATTCATCTATTAGACAAAGGGGCTTACAAACATTTGTATCTAACATTTGATGGAGTCTATTAGTTGGGAAGAAAAGTGGCCAAATTAAACTTCTAGGTATTAACTTGACRAATTACTCAAACTATAGGGGATTTTTGTACTTGACCTTTTTATTTATGACATGCAATAATTGGTGTAGAAGTTGGCAGTGATTTTGGCCGGACTTTTGAAGTTGGAGAGTAATATGGGCAAGAAGTAATGTGCTCCATGAATTTCCTCAAGAAAAAAAAAAGACACGAATGAAATTATCTCCTCACATTTTCAATGGTATTATGCTTTTAGCTCTTTTGTTTCTTGCAGCTTTTTATGTGAATTTCTAGGTGGGCCTCATTTTAATAATGATAAAACTATTGATATTGCTCTATCTCCAATAACTTTTTGCTGAGGAGCAATTAAAATTCAGATTTTTCTTGCCCTACTATTATCATCAAGAACTATTATAATATTAGAAAAAGAAGGGAAGAAGTTTATAGAGAGAAGGAATAGAAGTAGGGAAGAATTTGTAGACCGATTCTCAGTAACTTTCATGTGTGCCAAATCCCTCTATTTATAGAGTTTAAACCCTATGGTTTTTATGGTCTCAAGGGTAGGACAATCATTCACCAATAATTATTTACAACACTCCCTTTAAATGACTAATCTATACAACAATTATCTCCTAAAAACTTATTTGGGAAAAATCCAGCGGGAAAAATAAATGAAACTAAGGAAAAAAAGGAGTATAGTTGATGTTGGAGTAATTAATTATTGCATCCTTAAAACCTTGTCAGGAAAACTCAATCGAACAAAACCTGAACGAAAGAAAAAGAGTATAGATACTCCCCCTGATCATTGAATGCCTTTGAGTCAATGCATTCCAATTTGATATATCAACTTTCTAATGTTGATATTGGAAATGCTTTGGTAAATAAGTCTGCCACATTATCACTCGAGGAAATTTGTTGAACATCGATGTTGCCACTTTTTTGAAGCATGTGCGTGTAGAAAAACTTTAGAGAAATATGCTTTATTCTATCTTGTTTGATATAGCCTCCCCTGAGTTGTGCAATATAAGCTACATTGTCTTCATATTATATGGTCAGATCCTCTTTTTATTGAAGCTAATCCATAGGATGGTTAGATTTGGTGCATCATATTTCTCAACCATAGACATTCTCGACTTGCCTCATGGATTGCAATAATTTCTTAGTGGTTTGAGTATGAAGTTGTTAGAGTTTGCTTAACARATCTCCATGATATTGCAGACCTTTCACATGTAAACAACTAGCTTGCTTATGAATTGGCCTTTTGTGGATCAGAAAGGTATCATGCGTCTACATAACCCACTAAAGAACACTCAGGCTTTTGTGAATAATATAGCCCCATATCCATTGTATCTTAGGTATTAAATGACATGCTTAACACCATTCCAATATCTTTGASTGGTGCAAAACTATATCTTGTAAGGAGATTTACAAAAAGGCTATGTCAAGTCTAGGTGCAATTTGCAAGATAAGTCAATGCATCATTTGCACTAATGTATGGTACTTTAGGATCAAGAATATTCTTCCCATCTTCAATTGGGCAAAATGGATCCTTACTAACTTCAAGTCGTCTAACAATCATGAGTGATGCCATTGGATGATCATTGTTCAAGTAGAACCGCTTTAAAACCTTTTCTATATAATGTTGATTGATAAACAAATAATCCATCAGGAAAATGTTTAATTTGCAAACCAAAATAAAATTTTATCTTTCCTAAATTATTCATCTCCAACTCATTTTTTAAGTATTCTGCAGTTTTATTGAGCTCTTCAGAAGTTCCGATTAAATTTATATCATCAACATAAAACTGCAACAATTGCAAGTCATATTTTGTTTTATARAAACAAAAGGGCAAACATCGTCATTYTTATATCCCTCTTCAACAGATATTCTCTAATAACTATTATACAACATCTTTCTGAATTGTTTTAATCCGTATAATGATCTTTGCAATTTGATTGAGAATATATTCTTGGGATAATTCTCATTTACTTCTGGCACTTTAAATCCCTCAGGGATTTTCATGTATATGCCCCAATCAAGTGAACCATATAAATAAGGATTAACTGCATCCATAAGGCGCATATCAATCCTTTCTGACACTCATTAAGAATCTAAATATAATATTGTTCATTACTAGAGAATAGGTTTTCTAATAATCTATTCATGGTCTTTGAGAGAAACCTTGTGTTACGAGTCTTGTTTTGTATTTCGTAATTTCAATTTTCATGTTTCTCTATCTTACAAAGACTCACTTGTATCCTATAGGGATAACATTTTTAGAAGTTTGAAGTACAAGTCAAGACACTTTTCATTTTTCTAAGGAATTCAACTCCATTTGTATGGCTTCTTTCTATTTAGACCAATCATTTCTATTTTGACATTCTTTAATGGACTGTGGTTCAGGGGMCTTGTTTTCCATTACCTCAATGGTCATATTAAATGCGAAGATATTGTCTATAACAATGTTTTCTTGCTCCCACAATTTATGAGATAATGAGTAATTTGTTGAGATTTCATTATTTTCGAACACTKGTAATTCTACTGAAACTTCAATATTTTCATTTCAATGATCAATCTTTTCTGTCACTTGTTCTTCTGGAACTATTGGTTAAGTTTTCTCTTGTACCTTTCTCTTTCGAGGTATATAATCTTTGGAACCAACTTGTCAACCAAGCTTTTGGCGTATATTACATTCATTGGCTATAGCAACTTGTCCTATAGGGACATTAATTTTTGCACCAATATTTTCTGCTGGTATATAAGATTTCGTCGCTTTTTTGTGTTAATAAGCTGATCTGGAAGTTGATTTCCAACTTTTTGCAAATGAATCTTTTCAACTTCTTGTTCACATTGATTACTATGAGAATCAAAGTGAGATAGAATAGTTTCTTCCCATTAAAGATCATGTTATTTTTTCAGTGATGTAGTTTTGTCCCTTCCAAGGTTGGGAATGTCATTTAATTAAAGTGGCAATCTGCAAATCTTTTCGTAAACAAATCAACCGTCAACAAGTACTGAATAATATAAGKTGAATCAAACCCAACATGAATTCCAAGTCTTCCTTGGGGACCCATTTTGGACATTTTAAGGGTGAAATTAGTACTTGTACAACACAACTAAAGACTTTAGCTGAGAAACATCGGGTTTTTGACCAAAAATAAGTTGCAATCGGGAAAAGTTATTATACGCAATTGGTATTCATACCAATATTGCAGCATGTAATATGACATGACCCCAAGCCGAAGTTGAAAGTTGTGACCTCATAAGTAATAGTTTAGCAATTAACTGGAGTTGTTTGATAAAATACTATGCTAATCATTTTGTATATAGAAATGAGCAACTGAATGTTCAACTCTAATCCCAATTAACATACAATAGTCACCGAATGCTTGAGATCTAAACTTAGTAGCATTRTCAAGACGTCTTTTCTTGATTGTGTAACTTGGGAATTGAGCTCTTAATTTTATGATTTGAGCAAGCAATTGGGCAAATGTTGCATTTCTATTTGAAAGCAAGCAAACATGGGATCATCTTGTTGACGCATCAATTAAAACCATGTAATATCGAAATGGTTCACATGGTGGGTGTATTGGCAAAATATTATCATTGTATAYTGTTTTACGCGAGAAGTAATATGGGCTTCGATTYGTGTGAGTCCATTGTGTAGTATTTGTGAGGTAAATGAGGAATTGAGTTTACATGCTTTGTGAGATTGCTCCTGGGTGTGAGCTGCATGGGTTCAACTATTGTCTGAAGTTCCAGGGTTGAATTTCTTCATTAGTTGAGAGGATTCATTCATAATATAAAGCTTCAAAATCCTCTACCATATTCCGATGGAGCTTAGGCAACTTTTTTTTTTTTTTGGAGAGGCACTTCTCTAGTTCTTATTGTGACATAATCATGTCCTATTTGTTTGTTAATTTATGCTACCAACTTTTTTTTTCTCATGTTAAAACAATTCAAAATCGTGCACGTGGGACTAAGATCCAGGCTATAGTAGTCTTGAACCTTCCTTTGTAAACTTTTTCTATTTTTTTTAATACAAGATCCCTTGCATAAAAAAGAGAAGTATTGTGGGTTTGAACCTCACAGACGTAAAGTAACATATAGGTTACAATGTYAGTGCCTGCGTTGCTTGTAATTGTCAAGCCAAAGTGTATATTTTGTCAACCGAAGAAATGATGCAGTTTTGACAATTGGGGTTTGGAGGATCCCCTTTCCTTCTTTGAATTGCATGGAATTTACCATTAGAAAATGGTTTTTTTTTGGTGTTTAACCAATCAATAGAATGAACTATAAGTCCCGGTTTGCCTTGACCGATTAATATTCATAATTTAAATTGCTAGCATTTTGAAGTTATTCTTCAATGGTTTATTAAGTAAAAAAAATAATAATGCTTTTGTGAATATTAAATTAACTAATACATGCAATGAAAAATCACATAGTAATTAAAGGAGAAATATTGACGAACTAATTTATAATATGTAAGATTGCATAGATTCAACTCTGATCCGGCTAGGTCCTTTTGTCTACTCACAAAATTGAGAATTCARAGTATTCCTTATATTGCATTTCTTCAAGCACGTGGTGCACCATTCCTATTGTTTTCTCCTTTTGTCCTTCTATTAAACTCAACTTTGTTTTCTCTGACTGTCCAACAAACCTCCCGCACGTAGATGATTGTTRTCTTCTTAAGTGGAGTTTCAATTGTTGATTTTAGTTCTCCTTTTAAATTTCCTTCGGTTTAAATTCCCCAACTCCCTCACGACTGAAGTATTTTGATRGAGTTACTCAGTCATCAACAAAAGATTTCAAGAGTYTGATGCAATGAGTCACTGCTATGAAAAATGGACATTTAAAAAGTCTGCAAAGAATGGGAGTTACCGGTCTAAGAGATGGGCATTTAAAGAGTCTTCCAAATAATTGGAGTTACTTCTCAGTAAGCTCTTATCCTTTTATTTAGCTTATCTCTATTATATTTCATTTTCTGTTGTTCTTGAATTTGTTTTGTATAAGCTTGCAATCTTGCATGTAAGATTTTCCCCCTTACTTTTTTTTGTTTAGTTTTGATTTTTCCAATTTTTGCCCAAATATTATATTTTCTTGATGGAAACTGTAATTTTATTTGCAGAATTTGCATGAATTTTGGTTGGATAAGTGTTCTGGAAAGGTGTTCTATCATTTCCTTTGAATCGGTTGTGAATTTCAACTGAAGAATTAAGGTGAGGGGCCCAATCTTTCTTTTTTATTTTGTTCCTTTTGATTTTTTTTGTTGTATTCCTTTTAATTGGCAATGGAAATATGCTTGCAGTTGGATTTTATGAGCTTAAGATAAGATTTATATCCTTTCTCTTGTTTGTGGAATTTTTTGAGTTTTATAGGTTTTTTACTGTCACTAGTAAATAATCATACTCCTTCAATAGATCAAAAAATTAGTATATTTGTGTATGGAATATTCTAAAATTCCTGTTGTGGAAAAGGTTTTCTTTATTTTTTTGAAAGTGTTATGAAAAAGGTTTTGATCTCCTACTTTTTTTTATAATATAGCACAGTGTTTAAAATATATTTGTTCCACGCAAGATGATTTGTTGGTTTTTTTTTTAATTTGAAATCAAGAAAATTCCTCTCACTTCTTTTTTTATTTTTTCTATCAACCTTTATCTTCTCTAACACTGCCCGAATCTTTCAGTACCTTGGGCCAGCCTATAGGATTACCTGAGCAACAGCAAGCAATAGCTTGTTTAATTTTGTAGTCGACAGTTCTCAGCATAAGAGTTGTAATGATATTACGTTCAAGTTCTTTACAAGTTCCTAGCAAGATTAAATTCTTCTTCAATTTTTTTCTCTTTTTCATAATGGACATCAAAAGTAATTCCCAATCCAGGGTCTCTTTTTTTTTTTTTTGAATGACACTCGCCTCCTTTCTTGTTGTAATGGTCTTAGAGTAAAAGGGTCCATCCCGAAACCGAGCTAAGAGGGGTACTAACTAACAGCTGAGTCCTCTCTAAATTGCAGGAGATAGTTGCCCATCATACGGCTCACCAATTTCACTTGCCTCTATAGGAGGCTTGCTCCAGGTATGTTCAAATCACTTACAATACACGGCTCTACAAAGGAAGGGCTTGGGTTTGAAGCATTTTCAATATGATTCTTTTCTTGTATTTGTTCGATGAGAAATGCGAGTCCATTTTGTYCACTTTCTCTATCCTCCCCAATCAAAATTATCAAAAGGGAAGGAAAGCTTGCTTCTTATTCTCCTCTTTCACTATGTTCCTATTCAAGTATATTAGCAATATAGTTATTAGAAACTATTTGAGAATTGGATTCTGCATTGCAATAGTTGGTTAATCGATTCATAAAACTCTCGCTTGGATTATTTCTTCTGCCCTCATTTTATTATTGCTTCTTATTTTGGTTGCTCTACTTTAAATCAAGACTTTGATGGATCTCATCTCACTATAAGTAACATCCTCCATCACCCAATATACTTGGGGATATCACTTTAGATGTGCCTTTTTTGACTATTGGTTACATAGTAAAGTCACCGACAGTTTTAAGGATTGCTAACTTTTAGATTTGTCAAATATTACTCTACAGTAATGGAGTGTCCAGACTTGGTAATGAATGACTTGAATTAGTTCTTTATTGTGAACTACAATAACTAATTAATAAGTAACATTAGTGAAAAATATTAAAGGGTATGCAAAGAATTGGAGTTATTAATCCCAAGGATGGGATTTCATCTATAACTACCTTCCAATAAATGATTTTTCTCTTTCCTGCAAATCAAGTTTACACTTTCCCATGTAAGAAATGCAACAGCGCATTTTATTTTAAAATAACAATGATATTCATACCATATAAAATAGTTTGAGTTTGTTCAAAGTGCGTGCAAACTTAAACATTTCCGAATATGTAGCATCTCCATTAGACCTTCCTGGACTTTCTTTGTCATTGTTGCCTAAAATCAATATTTTTTTTATTTGTAGAATTCATCATTTTCTTGATTTTTTGAGTCAACCTTAATGTCCTCTGAGTCTTATTCTTGAACTCTCCTTTTCTTCTTTTTCTTGAAATATGTTCCCAAGTTGGGTATCATGAATTTGACTAGAACTATGCCATTAGTATCTGTTGACGCTCAGAAAATTTATTTTGCCAATAGATCAGTAGAGAATGTTGTYAGCTTACTAGCTGTTGGATMGGTTGAGAATGTTGTCGGCTTATTAGCCATTGGATCGGCTGAGGATGCTATCGGCTGACTTCAATAAGGTAACAACAAACCTGTAGTTCGACAACAAAGCTAGCCATCACCGAATCTGTAAGCTTTTCATTAAAGATAGGTTCCTGAAGTACTCCAAAAAGCCTTAAACGGAGCAAGGATTTATAGAGGAAAATAGCTGGAATGTTTTTTGATCGACAGATCAAGCATCTAATTACAAGGGTAATACCCTCAATCTTATCAAAAGCAAGGAAGCATATGAAAGCTGTAAATAAAGTTATAAATAAAGTAGTAGTATAGCTAAAAGAGCTATAAAGAAAGTTCTAAACAAGCTATTGAATAAGATATAAGAGTATTTAGACTGATAGTTTTGATGTTGATTTGAAGACCCTTTTCTTCGTCTCATTTTTCTCTATTTATACATATCCAAGTCCTCTAGAATATTCTACCACTAACTCCCTGAAATGATTCTCCTCAAACATCGTGGGGTTATGCAAGAAAAATCATGCTATTTTGAGGGAGATATCATGGGTTGTACGACAAGAGAGATCATAGGGTTGACTCAGTCAAATTTACTTTTATTTTTATAATAAGCCTCAGTCGATAGGAGCCTGGTTTAGCCGATGAGCGATAGCTGATAGTAATCTGGTATGCGGTTGGTTGACTTTGGTACCAACATAACTTCCATTACTTGATTGGTCGGCTGTCTAAACTAATCTCTTCCGGAAAAATAGACATGAAATTTGATTCGAAGTCATCARCTAGTGCTTAACCGATCACTTGGGTCCTCAACTAATGAAGCACTATCTTCTTCTTTTCTTGGCYRCTTGCATAATGGTCTACCTTCCAAAGCTAGAAGAACATTGTGGCTTATTATCGACTAAATGCATTTTAGCCATTTTGGTCGGTTGAAACCTAGTGTTAGCTTATGTAGTCCTTCTTTCTGCCTCATCCCATCAGCACGTTATCTGCTGATTAAGCCCCAATTTCTTTTCTTATTTGTTATCTCTATGATCAACTGAAGACCTAAGTCTAAAGTGTCTACAAGGCAATCAGCTATATAAGTATTTTAGCCGTTTTGTATGGCTAAAATCAGGTGTCAATAGTATAATAACAACCTCGAAAGTGGTCGATAGGTATGTCACATTGAGAATTATTGGCTAATAGAAAGTTATGTGTTATTTTGCTATTGAGATCATTGCTTGTTAGAATTAGATGAGTGTGGTTGCATATTGTTGAATGAATTCTTTTGGTCATTGCAAAACCTAATTAGTGATTTTGTGAAGTGTTTTAGGCTTGACAAATRGATATAAAGTCCATCTCTATAATGAAGGTTCTTAATCTTACTTTTAGAGTGAAGGCTCTCTTTTCAACTTTTAATTTGGTGATAAAACCTGAACCTTGTATGTATGTCAAAAAAATTCAAGCATGTTGTCAAAAGAAAGCCTTTTTATTTGTGCCAGCTAGAAATCATGTGACCGAATATCTTTCATGTAGTAATCAAATTGATGCATGTTGCTCCAGTGATAAGTTATATGACTAGGGTTATACTTATGTTTTGTAGGATATTAGGATTAGTAGGTCTCCATCTAAAGTCTTTTCTCTTGAGATAATCCATAGGGACTCACGGTTTTAAAGATGTCTTTTTAGGTTAGACTTCTCATTCAAGGGTTTATTTCTAGAATATATATGTGCAATTGGTTGATAGATGTACTGGCAAGAATATGCAATAAAAAATCATCTATATGCTTCAGCCTCTATCTAAGAACTAGACACAATTAAGGATTCCCATACATAATAATTTAGCTTTTGAATTTATCTCTATAAAAAACTATTTGTATTTGCTAAAGAATGTGTGCACAAGGTTAAATGTCTAAATACATATTTCTAGCCCCATGATTGTTATAGCAAAAGTAAAACGGACCATAGCCTCACAAGATTATCGGAGGTTCAACGCATATTACGTTTGATTGTGTGGGTTTAAAGATTTGATTACTATAAATCTATCTAAATTCAAGCTGTTTGGTTGGTGAAAAAACTGGAATGACTTTCTTTCTTGATATTAGTTCGATTCAAATCTAAAGATAAGACAGTACATAGGTTTTCCATTTGTTTTCACTGAATCTGCTTAGGTGTTCACTGATAACATGTTTTTCATGAACTAATTTTTGTTTATCGATTTATTTTATCTCAAAATCAACTGGATAATGAAGTTGTGGTGAAATATGGGGCACAACATACTGTTGTTAGCTTTATAAGGAAGACTTCAAATTCCTCATTCAATCAGAATAAAAGGTATATGTSAATTGTTACACATGTTATCCCTACAAAAATGGATAATCCTCCAAAGTAATCGAAAGTACAAAAGCGATGGTTCAAATATCTCGTATCAGCAACGCAGAGAAAATCTCAATTGTTGATGAACAAATGCTACTGAATGAAATAATTTCTGAAGATTTAGCTGCGGAAGATGATCCTAGAAAGAAACATGTTGTAGATGGTAAAAGAGGGCTAGAGAATTCTGATAAAAGGAGAACATCAAAGATAATGAACCTCTAGATTTTTAACCCTACTATAAAGGCACGTAGTGAAATCTAAAGAGCAATCCTTTGAAACAATAGGCCCGGTTATTTTGTGGTTTATTTGTTTGTGACTAGACCTTAAAAGTCATGGAAGTAGTACTTTAATGGGCTATCCTTTTACGGGCTATCATCATCATTGTGTTATCGAACTTTCAATCTTGCCGACTCTATGTAAAATCCTCCAATTTGGTAATTTATTTAATCGTGAACTTCACTTACGGCTAGTAGGTTTTGATACATTAGTGAACATTGACTTGTTCAATATTTTGCAAAATGAGTCATGTATCGTCACATAGATAATTTTATTTATCGCTTCTTCCATTCAATTTAGCTCTAGCGTACCATAAGTTGCACCTTACGCGACAATCTAACCTAGTATATGAATATAAATAAAGAAGATGTGATCTTCTAAACAAGGCTGAATGAAGAAATCTTATATGTAAATGATGTTCCAGCATTCACAAGCMAAGAGAACAAGGCCAAACACAAATAGGGATTTTTGTTCTCAAAACAAAAATTATCTCAAATATCAAATCAACCATAGCCTTAATGACTTATAGTGCATAAAAAGCATATTTTGGTAAACCAAGTTTCCCCTAACATGATATTTATTTATGATAGTCTTCTATATTATTAGGATTAAAATCGCAAATTAGGCATGAAATATACTTTTTTTTTTTTTTTTAAGAATAGACATGAAATATGTTAATAAGACATCTTTTTCACCACATAACTGTTTGTGAACTATAGTAACCTTACAAATTTTTACCATAGAAATGACTAGATATCGTGTCAAAACTTTTTCTCAGATGCCTCAATAGGCAATAGATATGAAACCTAATAACTTTATTTTATTCTTCTTCGAAATAATCCCTTTACATATACAAGTTCACACTATAATAAATTTAAACCAATCATAATTTGTTTATAACATAAAAATGATCATTAAATTAATTATGGAAATATATTTTTTAAATTTATTTTCACTAAACTATTAAAAAAATCAAAATAAGAACATCGACGACCGAAGGTTCCCTCTTAGAGCCTTGGAAATAGGCCTAAAAGTGTATGAGAAGTATAGACTTTTCTCAAATGGCGTATAGCGCGATGAATCTCAAATGGAGAYGATTTKTCCTTGGGGAGTAAACTGAGATACTTGAGAAATAAAGGAGAGAAAATGTAATTTTGACTAACTTTTTATGTTTTGCCCCAAACATATCGGTATTGTAGTTGAAAGCTCCAAGGACTCCACCCATAAATACTTCCAAAACTAAGGGTTCATTTAGATGGAGAGAAAGGGAGAGAAGAGATGAGAAGAGAAAAGAAAGTTGTGACTTTCTCTCATTTGGGAGTTTTAAGCAGAGAGAAAGGAAGAGAAAGTGAGAGAATTGAAGGGGAAAAAACCGGTAACTTTTCTTCAAGAGTGAAAAGAAAGGGAGAGAAAAGTCTGTAAAGAATTTATTGTGTTCTTCCAAATTGTTTCGTACTTTTCTTTCAATTTCTCTTTAACTCTTAAATAAAGAAATAAATGAAGGATATAATTATAAAAGTATCTTATAATTAAATTTTTTAGACTTAGTTTGAGAGTTTTAAGTGGATTAAAAGAGAAGAGAACAGAAGAGAAAGGGAAAGAAGAAAAAGTTCAAAACTTTTTTTTTTTTTTTTTGGAGTTTTAAGAGAGAAAAGAAGAGAAATGATTTTATTTTGTTTTAGCTTCGAAGAGAAATGGAAAGTAATGATTTGATTAAATATACTTTACAATTATTCCTTCTTTTAATTCAAAGTGAAAAGGGCACAAAAAAGAAAAAAATCAAGGATAAAATATCGGAGTTTCCAAAAGCACGGCATGGCCGAACAAGAATGGCGGTTCCTAGTTCCACCTAGAGCTTGGGAYATATTTTAGTGGGATTTCATCGTAGGTTTAGAGTTAATTGTTGCTTTAGCAAGCTCCGGGTCTTTCCTTTTCTTGCTCTCTGTTGAAGTAATTTCCGTTTTGTGGGTAGGAAATGGTGGAGGTGGAAGGGGTGCTTGTGGCGGCAATGATGGATGGGTTCTAGTAAGAAATTGTTGTACAATGATAATGTAATTCGAACCAAACCCAGATAAGAGAGAAATGGAGGTGGAGACAAATGCGAGGAAGGTGGTTATTGAAGTGGAGGAGAAAGAGATGGTGGCGGCGAAAATGAAGGAGCAGTTGGCTGGCAGCGGCRGTTTGTAGGTGGAGAGTGGAGAAGACAGATGATATGGAAAGTTTAAAAATGAAATCAACATTTTCTCCTCTTTCTTTTTTCTCCCCTTTTTTCTCACTTTTGGAGAGAAAAGAGCTCATTTCTTTTTCTTCCATTCTCTTCCTTCCTCTTCCTTTTTCTCCACTAAAAACTCCAAAGCGAGAAAAACTCCAATCTTTTTCTCCCTATCTCTTCTCTTCTCTCCAATTCCCCAATCTTTTTCTCCCTTTCTCTTCTCTTCTCTCCAATTCTCTCCATGGAAATGAGCCCTTACTCCCGGTTCTCTCCAACCCCAAACAAAAGGAAAAAAAAAAAAATATTTTCTCTCCTAAAACTCCTAAACAACTAGAGTTTCTCTGCTATTTTTTCTCCTCTTCTAACTGCCACACAGCCTAAGAGTTAGCTGTTGTACTTTCAGTTCGTCACTGGCAGAAATCTTGTTCCCCAGGCACATTAATCTCTCTGCCCCTTCAGCCCTCTTCCTCTCTTCAAATTACTTTTGCTCTCTCCTTTCTGTCTTCCAAATTCTCTTTAACAGATAATTGATTTTTCTTTACTTAACAATAGATTTGTAATATTTTTCCAAAAATTCTTCGACTAAATATTAGTAATGGTTTTAATTTATCTGAAAATGTGATTTTTTCCTTAAATATGTAAGTTTTTAGTTTTGAAAAAATATCGATGAACTCGAGATGACTGCCATTTTTCTGATATGTTATTTCGGAAAAAAGTAGTTTGAGTTAATTTATTCTTTTCACAAATAATGAAATAAAAAACTAGTCATATTTTTGTTCTTATTCTTATTATTTTTTTCTTGGTTTGCCTGTTTACATTTTCACTCCAAAATCTTGAAACCAAAGAAAAGAAATTATTTTCTTAAAACTAATTTCTTTTTCCTTAATATTTTTCTCTAGTTAATCAAACAATATGTGGATTTCTTTTTCTTTTTCTTTTCCTTTTCTATGTTTGGTTCCAAGGATTTTGCTTGGGAAAGGAAAAATATTTTCCTAGAAAAGTTGTCTCTTAGTTGGTGAGTAAAATAGGGAGGAAAAGAAGAAAGGGAAAACGGGGAAGAAAAATAAAATAGAAAATGGGGAAATGGGTTTTCTTCACACTTTTGTGAGGAAAAGGGGAAAAAAAAAAATTGAAAAGTTTTTGACGAACCTAAAATTGGGCCACAGCAAACTGAGCGTGGCCCAATTTCGGGATACACTGRGTGATTCGCATGACCTAGTTTGGATTGACTGGTTTTATTTTTAAAACTTTTCAATTTTAAAAAATTTCAAATTTGTTAAATATAATATATTTTTCTTGAACGTAAATTTGACTAAAATCCAGGAAAATTTGACTGTTCTTTAAATCCCATCGTCTCTCTTCTCTTCATCTCTCCTCCAAACAGTTCATTTTTTCGATTTAAAGATCTTTGATGTTTTCTCCAAAGTTTGATTAAAATATAATAGTCATTCTAAGTTATTTAAAAATGTTTTTTTTTCTTTTGAAAATGTGAGCCTTCTGGCTTAAAAACTTGATAAGAAAATGAAAAGATTTTGACAAATAAGATTGGGACATGCCAAACATGGGTGTACTAGGTAATTTGCGTAAGTCGGAAGCTGATTTTTTATTTTTTAATTTTTGGAAATATCTTTTTTGTTTTTTGTTTTTCTTGCCTTTATTCAACTTATAACTCTTAAGATTATATCATATAGAAAAATGGTACGAAGAGATTCTTTTTATCATTAGACAGATTACAAATCAGGAATATATTTAAATATTAAATATTTTTTATTTTGACTAAGCTAAGTCAAGGATGGATTGAGGATAAGAATAAGGATAAGTTAAAACTCAAACCATTTCGAATTAATAACTTTTATAAATTAGTAGAAGAAATGAATTAATCGAAACATGTACCTAGATTATTTTATAAAAATATAAGTTTGATTTTATWTTTTCATTTTCACAAACAATGGAATAGAATATTAATTGTAATTTTTATTTTTTCTTTTACATTTTCACTYCAAATTCTTCAAAACAAACAAGTGAAACTACTTCTCGAAAATCATTTTAGTTTTTCTTATTATTTTCTTTAGTTAACTAAACAATTAGGTGAATTTTCAATTTTCTCGKMATTTCTTTTTTCTTTTTCCTCATTTCTTTTTTCTCGCCGAAATCCTTGAACCGAACATAGCCTTAGTCTTAAAAACGAAGAAATGAGTAAAAGTTTCGACGGTTTTTCTCCTTAAAAAATCTAATGGTTTAGTGCGTTTCCAGACTACCCATAGTCCAGCAATGCCTGTACAAAGAAACCCRCCACTGGATTCCCGCGCGCTTCTCAACTGGTAYGCGCCGTGGCGSTTCAGACAAGAACACTATAAACCCTGTATCAAGTTACTGAAAACCTCAGCTGATACGAGGAACCTCAAGCTTGGCAAAATTATTCATGCCCATTTGTTTATATCCAACCAAACGTCTCCGTACAATGTGATCGATAACAATACTCTGCTTAATCTCTATGTGAAATGTGATCAATTATCAACTGCTCAACAGGTTTTTGATGGAATGCGTGTGAGAAATATTGTCTCATGGAGTACATTAATGGCAGGGTATTTGCATAATGGGTTTTGTTCCAAGGTTCTTGAATTATTCAAAAGCATGACTACAGTAGACGTTGAGCACCCAAATGAACGTTTAGTTCCTAATAAGTATGTGCTATCCACGGTTGTTTCTTGTTGTGCGGATATTGGTTTGCTTCGTGAGGGCCAGCAGTGTCATGGGTTTGCAGTTAAGTCTGGACTGATTTTCCATCTCTATATGAAGAATTCACTTTTGTCCATGTATTCAAGGTGTGCAGAGGTGTACGGGGCTATGAAAGTTTTCAGTGAGGTACCTGGATCAGATATATACACGTATAACTCCATCTTGAATGGACTTTTGGAGAATGGTTTTCTAAGTGAAGCACTGAATGTTCTGAGGAGGATGGTRGATGAGCATGCGGACTGGGATATTGTCTCTTTTATTGGTGTTTTTGGCCTTTGTGCTCAAYTCAAGGACTTGAAGATGGGTTTGCAAGTTCATGGTAGAGTGTTGAAAACTCACTGCACATCTGATGCATATGTGAATTGCGCAATTATAGATATGTACGGGAAATGTGGTAAAATTTTGACAGCAAGAAAAAYTTTCAACACATTAGGCGTACGAAATGTGGTCTCTTGGACAACAATCCTTGCTGCTTATTTTCAAAATGACTACTTTGAGGAAACATTAAAGCTTTTTTTTGAAATGGAGATTGACTGTGTAAGACCAAATGAATATACATTTGCAGTGCTGTTGAATTCTAGTGCTAGCTTGTCAGCATCTGGATATGGAAGTTCGTTACATGCACGAATCGATAAGGTTGGTTACATGGACTATGTTGTAGTGGGAAACGCTTTGATCAACATGTATTCTAGGAATGGGAACATTGAAGCTGCCAATAGAATCTTTGCAACCTTGAGTCRTCGAGACTCTGTTACATGGAATTCCATGATATCTGGTTACTCCCATCATGGGCTTGGTAAGGAAGCCCTCACTGTGTTTTATGACATGTTAGCTGCACAGAAGCTACCAAATTATGTAACATTTGTTGGCGTTCTCTCTGCTTGTGGACACTTAGGTCGTGTAGAAGAAGGTTTTTACTATTTGCATCATTTGATGTACAAGATGGGCATTGAACCCGGATTGGAACATTATACATGTATTGTTGGGCTTTTTGGTAAGGCTGGACAGCTTGACAAAGCTGAGAATTTCATGAGATCAACACCAATCAAATGGGATATTGTTGCCTGGCGTACTTTGCTAAATGCTTGTCATGTTCACAGGAATTATGTCATAGGAAAGCGAGTTGCTGAAGTTGTTTTGCAATTGGATCCTGATGATGTTGGATCTTGTATTCTGTTGTCTAACATGCTTGCCARGGCAAAGAGATGGGATGGCGTTTCAAGAATAAGGAAGTTAATGAGAGGAAAAAAGATAAAGAAAGAACCTGGATTGAGCTGGACGGAGATAAGAAACACCACACACGTCTTTGTTTCAGATGATAATAAACACCCGGAATCAGTTCAAATTCATAAGAAGATAAGAGACTTGATATCTGAGATAAAGCCACTTGGTTATGTTCCAGACATTGCTGCTGCACTGCATGATKTGGAAGAGGAACAAATRGAAGAAAATCTTTTTTATCACAGCGAGAAGCTAGCTATGGCTTATGCCGTCATGAAAACACCTCCAAATGCACCTATCCGTGTCATTAAGAACTTGAGAATCTGCGATGACTGCCATGCTGCTGCGAAACTAATTTCGAAGGTCACAAACAGGCTCATTATCATAAGAGATGTTAACCATTTCCATAGTTTTGAAGATGGATGCTGTTCTTGTGCTGATTACTGGTARTGTATTCAAGTATTGAGAACTACTAGAGTGTGACACTGACTGGAGGAGAATATTGCCTGCTGCAAGAATCTCAAAGAACTAGCTCAGCTTCTTCCTTCCTGCAGAGCTCTCTGAAAAGTAACCTGATCAAGAATTATATACCTTATGGCCTAGGTGAGTCACTTAATATCATCAGATTCCCTTATATTTATTTATTTTCTTGTGTTGATCAGTCTTTCTGTGGGCCAAGTGGTAACCTTCTCTTTGTCTTAGGTCATGAAACTTTACATAACAATGTTTGTCGAAGAGGTATTATGCTACCCCATTGCATAGCCTGTTGCAAGAGCCATTAGGTCGTTATTGCCTTGGGCTTTAGCCAAGTGTGGATTTGCGTCCTTTATTATTTCTGGATGGCAAACTCTCACATGCAAATGCTTTTCTTGCTTGTTCCTACCTTCTTACTCAACATATGCTTCTGCTAAAATCCATGTACTTTTTTCTTTTTCTTTTTTCCCCTCCTCTTCCTTAAGTAAACAGCGAATTTCACTGCTTTGTGACTAGTAATCGTATCTTGAAGAGTATAGCTTCCAATCATCTAAAGCCAKCTTCCAGTATCCTTCTGGCGATGGCATTATGATGATTTGCCATAGTACATACCTGAAGTTTGCCTACTTCAACTTCAAACTAATCAAGGATAAAATGATACAGGCAGATGTTGGGGTGAAATCCTTTACAAGATGATTGTATTTTCTTTCTATCGATTGCCGGATGCCAGAGGAAGGTGCAGGCGGCAATGATTTGTCCCGGATAGTTGAAAGGAGGAAAGATGAAGTGGCATTATGGAATTTCAAAAGGCAATTGTGAATCAAACCAATACAAATGTAAGTGTTTTGACTTCTGCTTGCAGTTTTTGTCTTCCCCAAGTATTGTTCCTCATAGATAGGTTTTACCAACAAATAATATATTCCATCATTTTATATTTGTGATGAACTTGCCAASAGAAAAACTATAGTGATTCTATTTGTAGTTGTAATCATAAATGCTTTTGGAACTGAACTAGAATTTTGCAAGCCTCCCATTCTATTAAGAAGGGACCTTTTGACTATTTGACAGTTTGCCTCTATGGAGACATGAATTAAAGAATGCATTCTTTGAGAATATGTGGCTTTTTAGTTCAAACTTGTTTTTTTATTTTTTTGCCTGTTTTCTTGTTGCCAAATGTCAACTTCTTCAAAATGACCTTTTGTTAGAATGGGCRCTTTATACTGTTAGTACATATCAGTTGGCACTCTGCATACTTGAGTTTTCGATCTTTTAATCCAAAAAGACTCCAATACAAAACATGCCGTCATCTCTTTGCTTTGATTTTACTATAAATAGCAACAAGATGATCTATTCATATATCAACGCTTTCCCTTGACAACATATTATTGAGGGAGCTGAAGAAACTTTTGCATTTTTATTGCAGATGGAAGGCTCAAGATTCAACTCCAGCAATCTGAGTCTTGAGTCTGGAGCCTACAAAGAACTGTTAGAGGGGACTTGGGAATCATTAGAAATCTTTCGCAACTTTTGGAGAGAATCTGGTGTAATACCAATTGATAATTGTGGCAATACAGTCCTCCATTCTATGTATGACTATATACGGGAAGGTTTCAAGAAGTGCCTTGTCAGCACTTCTTGGTGAAGGCCTTGTTATGAATGAACATCTCAAGACAAAGAGTGCAAGTGGAAACACTGCATTGTTTGAAACTGTGGGTGTTGGCCAAATAGCTGATGCATAGGTCATGTTAAGGAAGCAAAATTATCTTGTTTTTGGAGGACAATAATAAGAGGGAAACACCTCCTTTATGTTGCAACTGCATCGCTAAAGAAGGAAGTTTTTAGRCTCCTAGAAATATATTGCAGGATTAGGTGGAATGATGGATGCATTCTTCTTCATGCTGCTGTAATGGGAGAATGTCACAGTAACTTTCTATTTTAGTTTATTGGTAACCGGTTTTTAGTGGGCCATGGAGGGGGAGACACTTCTCGAGTTCCAAAGCTTCTTTTTTATACTTTTTACATCCAAGCATAGCACCATTGCCTCACTTTATTTTAGTTTATTTTATTTTTAAATTTTTTAGTTTTCTTTAAACAGTTAACCTCTCTAAGTACAACACAGAAATTCAGAAATGAAAAGCATGCTTTCTTGCAAACAGTCTCTTTCCCTAAATGCAACTCCCTTTATGACTTTGTGAGATAATAGAATGTCGTATTGGTCTTAGGCAATATCTGCTTTAATTTGTGCATGGTGAAATGTCAAGTTAGATAAACAAACACTGATTTGACCATGTGATATACCCTTTTTCATATGCTTTATCAAGCAGGTTTGGCTGTAAGCATGAGAGAACTGTACCCCGATCTTGCTCTCACACATGATGATGAGGGTATGACTGCTTTATATTTTATCAGCCTTTGTTTCGAAAGATCTCGACAGGAGGCCCTTCACGGAGCTGCAGATAATTGGAAAGATGATATATATGTCTAAATGTTGTCTTATAGTCATCATTGGAACATGTGGAGTCATATTTCCCGAGGCTCATAAAAGACAATTCATTTTCCTTGGTGAAAATGGAGGGGAATTGAAGTACAGTATTGTGCTAAGTTGATGAAGCAAACAACCTAATTTAGCATAAGGAGAAATCAGATGGTGGACAAAATAGAACCAAAATTTTGTCAAGTGGAGATGCTTGATACTAATAAAAAAAACATTGTATGCAATACTTGATAATATTACAATTATATTGCTTTATATAAGACTAAGATCCATATTCAGCTTCACTACCTTTGTTTGATTAGGATTTACATAGCATATCTTTTGCTGATTTACCTCTTTGAGTATGCAGCTAAAAGTTCCTGAGAAATACTGTAGTTGAAAGATAATAGTCTATTGCAAGTATCATTCATTTTTTAGTGTTGGGCAGGTAGTCCACAGCTCTAAATGAACTGGAACCTATTAACTCTGTGGAGGATCCACATGACAATGAAGTTTGCATTTCCAAATCAGAAAGTCTTCATCTATGCACTCTCTCTTAAGTGAGTTATCTTCTTTTCTCAATTTATTTATTATTTGTCTCTGGTGGTGGTGGATCCTATTGACAAATTTTGATTCCTGAAATCCTTCTTTGGAGAACTGATGCAAGCAATTGCTTTTTGTACTGTACTCTGTTCTTCTCCTTATACGTTTTTGTTGATCTTTGCAAATGGGACCGATGAACTATGCTTTAAATACTGTGGTTCGGACATCCTGTCTCATGCCTGTAAGTAGTTCTTAGTTGTGTCTCATCAGGTGTTTTCTCGGCTTAGACTAAGCCAAAACTAATCCACTTGGATACCCTTAAGTATGTCTTTTTGGTTCATAGTTGGAACTCGTAGATGTGGCTTCTGCTAAAATCCATACCGTCTAATCTTTCTCTCTTTCTTTCAATAAGTTTGGAACTTGAACAAGCTGATCTTAAGCATACCATGTATCTGACAAATAATAGTGCAGGAATTAGGGAGGGGTTTACCTTCTGCAGCATGAAAAGCACTTACAGAATAATTCCATAAACATATCTCTTAATTCTCTGTGCCCTTAGATTTTCAGCATGTAAATATGAAAAACCTGGAAAAGTTGTGACCTTATTGAATGTGACTTGTAATATAATTAAGAAATGGAAAAAAAGGAACACTCTGAGATGTGGGTTTTCAGTCTATTCTAAAACCGGTATGCAAGACATTAAATGGAATATTCTGCATGATATTATCCATGCTTATAATATGGAAGTTAAGTTTTACACTGAATGCATTTCTTTCGTTTTCTCTTTTCCTTTGGTTTCAGGTAATTCTTGTTTGAATGAAATTGATGATGTAAAGCAAAGGGATAAAGTTGCACTACTGCTGGCAAAGGTTAATCAGAAAAGAAGATTGGTGTCTCTATGCATATACAGAAAGAGAGATTCTGAAATCAGCTGCTGTGATATCTCATCAGAAAAGAAGAAACTAGAGTTCCAGATCCATTAATACAAGCAACCASTCATGGATTTCTGAGATTGCTGGGAACTTCTTAAAGTATACCCTGAAGGACAAGATACTTTTTATGAGAATGGACGGAACATGTAGCAAATTGCATCATGGGAGAAACACAGGTTCTTGTATAGTTGCATGACTACTTAATGAATGAGGTTGTTCACAAAAACAGGATGCTGGGAACAGAAAACTCTGGGAGTACCAGGGAGGACTTGGGACTCCCCCTCGAGTAATACATGATCCAGGAGATCTTTTGGCTTAAGGTACCAATCAAATTCCTTGCACCTTGTGACTGCCGGACTCTTTGATATTCAATTGTAGTCCTATTCTAGTTATATTATTGTTAACTAATGCATCGGTACCTTCTATTTTGTGGACTATGTTAATTCTAGTTATGTGKGTYCAGATGGTCATGTATTTCGYGGCATACAATGCATTTCCAATTTTGTTTTAAGCATATGGATGTTTGATGGATAGGACAAGTTTCTTTCCAAAGGAAGGTCGTAATTCTTGGGTGCTTGCGGATTAGTTTTTCACATCCCTCGTTTGGTGAGGCCAAAATGTCTTTGATCCGAGAAGTCCTTCATTCATTTTACTTGAGCGGGTCCCAGTGGTGGAATTGACAAAAGGAGTCCCAGAGATCATAGGGATAGTATCATCAACGAGTTTATTCGATGTCAAAGTCCCAGAATTCACTTAATTTTTACATTTCATTTTTGTTTCTGCAGCGAATAAAATTCTGCTATCTGCCTACCCACGTATATGGAACCTACATTACATTAAATTTAAATTATCATCGATTTATAGTTTTAGATTTTATTTAGTCAATTAATTAATTAAAATAAAAATTAACTAATTAAAAAATTCTTATTAACTTTAGATGATCACATAAAATTATTTAGAAGGATAATTAATGGGTAAGAAGTTTAAGACATCACCAATTCTTCAAATATATTATCTAATTAGCATTTCAAAATTAACATATCAAGTATTGACTAATTAAACTCATAAATATGGAATATATTTTCTCAATATATCTCTATACTTAATTTAACCTAAAAAAACATATCAAACTTAAAGATTGCACAAAATCATGTAAATAAAGATATATCGAATATGGAAAATATCTACTTCAATAATATAGCATTATCATGGTCTCATAATGATTCGAATAAAATCAACAAAGAATTGAAGATGGAGATTAAAAAAAAAAAAAAAAAATGATACAATAAGCTTGATGTGTTTTTGATCATTTCAGTCTCTTTTCCTTCCAAAAAGCTTCTTTCAAGAGTTTTAATGTGTTCTCCAAGGTCTAACAATGAAGAGTTATGTTTTAAGGAGTCAAGGAATATTTTATAGCATCTAGAATCCTTCATTGAGTAAAAAATGTATGAAATTTTCCTAAAAATCACCAAAAATTCATCTAAAATTATAACATAATCATAAAACTATCTTAAATTCATCAAATTGGTGCCAAATGCATCTCGAAAATTGTCTCCCAATCCAGAAATAGGTCAAGAACTAGCCTAATTAATGCTAAATCGGTACCGTTTTTTATGTCCGTTCGGCGTCGTTTCAATTCTACCTTTTTGCTATTTGGTCGAACATTGTTCGGGTTTAAATCGGCGGTCAGATTCATGATCTTTTTCCAGTTCCGAGTTCCTCTACATCATATGTCATTTTGGTCAAAAAATCAGTATCGAATTCCTTCTGGTTTGACCGGAATTGAAGATTTTCTTTTGAACTAGCATTGATTTGATATACTGACGCCAGCTTGAACTATTCGAGGTTCAAACGACATCCTAATTGGATCAATTCAACTGCATTTCGAAACTCTTTTCGTCCTCCATCCATCTATATAGGATTTGTAGAGTTTTATTTCCATTTTCATCTCTATTATTTACAAATCATTTCCTACAAAATCAAGTTGATACATGATGAAATATTTACTCAATAAACCATAACTATATCTATAAATTTTATTGAATTAAAACATTAAAAAACTCTATAATCTAGATATAAAATCAATGCATTACAAATGACTTGTTATTCTTCTCAAGGATCATGTAACTGAAGGAGCTTTACTGATGCACTACCTAGTTGGAGCTCTATTGTCCTCCCATCTACCCATTCTTTTCTCAAGATTGAGACCGAAGAATTCTATATTGCCTTACACCTCAAATATGCTACTGCAATTCTTTCCATGTTCTATCCGCAGACAAGTTTTGCATGTCTTCAAGCCGACATTTTTTAAAGCACCATGCCGTTTCATATCTCCTGGATATTTTGTTCCTAAATTTAAAGTAGTGGTCTTTTATGATAGCGTACTTGTACATCTAATGTATATATGTTGTTGATTACAGAAGAATCCATCATAACTTGAGATCTGGAGAAAGGGATGGTGCAGATGAGTTTAAGTTTTCAGTTCCCTGATTGCAAATCCTTTTCTTCCTATTTCCTACTCTCCTTTGCTTGCTAGGAGAAATGAATTATAGAATTCATTCTATGGTAATTATTTTTGAACTCGTTTATTTATTTTTCACTTTTTTTCAGTTGCCAATGTTGGGTGTAAGAATTTATCTTCTACTCGTTAGAACATTATAGAAAATTAAATATTTAAAAGAATCATCGAGAATTAAAAATGATAAAAATAACCCAACAAGTGATACAAAAATTTAAAGTGAAAAACTTCTATAAGGTACAAATCTTGAAACCTTTAGATTCATCGTCATAATTTATTACCAACACAAAAATATTACACAAGTTTAAATATGGTTATATAAACATACATCCTTGAAAGTTCAACTCTAACAAGGCTGCAAATTCTCCTTTTCTTTCAAATTTTCCCCTTATTCTCCCTTTTCACATCACAATATTTGTTCTCTTTGATATTTTGAGTTTTGACTTTTGAATTAGTTTCGAGTACTTTGTAAATTTTTAAAAATACATTCTTTTTGTCATTTTGAAAAACAGTTTTTGAAATAATATTTTATGCATTAAAGTTTTATTTTTAAAATATAAAATACTCCTACATAAAAGGACAATTTGATTATTTTTTAATCTATTTCTTTCTTTTCCAATTAAGGTTTTCTTTAATTTAAAAATTGATTTGTAAATTTTTTTCAATTTTTTGATTAAAAATTAATAATATTTCTAATTTATTCGGAATCGTATTTTCTTAAAAATGTGATTTTGTAGAAAATCCGTCGAACTCGGGTTGGTCATGCCAAACCGGCGTAACATTGAGTGATCTACATAACCCATCCAGTTCGGGTTGACCTTAAATTTTTAAAATTTAAAATTTTATTTTTAAAGTTTRCATAAAATTTTGGAAATATTTTTTATTTTTATTTTATTCAGTGTATTTTATTTTTTCATTAATTTCATTTTTCTCAATAATTGTAAACAAATTTTCTTATTTTCCTTTTTATGGATTCTTGCACTTGTTTTAATTGAGAACACTAAAAATAACTTTTTCTTGTTTTCTGATTTGCATTCAATTTTTTTCTTTTTTTAAGAATGCATTTTGAATATGATAAGTAAATACCTTTTGAATATTTTAAAAAACTTAAAATAAAAATGACGAAARCAAGGAAGTTCATTTTCACAYAGTGGACTCCCTACCAAATATTTGGGTCTTTTTCCACCTAGTAAGGGAAGCCTAAAGCCCCACAACACCCTACTCCAAAATGAATCTTCCTTCTAATTGGCACTTACTGATTTTTCTCAACTTTTGAATCACTAAAGCATCTCTATCAAACATGTTTGCCTAAACCTTTGCTTGCTTTTGATAAATCTTACTTTTCGATCCTTTCCTCAATCCTTTTCCTTGCATACATTCTATAAATAGCAAGAAGATGATTCATTCATATACCAAAGTTTTCCTTTAATTTGGTAACAAGGTATACCCAGGAACTGAAGAAATTGTCATTGTTATTCCATATGGAAAGTCAAGATTCAACTCCAGCTATGTGAGCCTSGGCTCTTGCTGCCTGCGAAAGTGTCTATTAGGGCTCAACTACTAAACGTGGCGAGACGTTTCTCATCTTCTGGCCTATCTATTCGAAGGCAGAAGCCTTGTCAGCTCTTCTTGACGAAGGACTTTGTGACCAGTGAAGATCTCCAGACAAAGAATGCCGACGGTGACACTGCAGTGCATTGCATTGCATGAARCTTCGAGATCTGTCCAAGTAGCTACTGCAAAGGCCATGTTAAGGTTAACGGGAGCAACATGATATTGCTTTCCAGCACAATAATCTGAGGAAAAGCCCTCTTTATGTTGCCGCTGCACATGGAAGGAAGGAAGCTTTTACTAATTTATAGGCTCCTGGTAAACTATAATAGTTATTGCATGATGAGGAGGAACCATGGATGCACCGTTATTCATGAAATATTACAGTAAGCTTTCTCAAGCCATGGAGGGACTTTCCGAAGTTAGAGATTATCTAGGATGTGCATATGTATAGGGAGACTCGGGTGCTAATGTTAAACGACTTGAACAAGAAACCGAGGCAAAGATCCATCACCTTGAGACAGAGTCTTCAAGAATCTCCTGCGATGTTGTTCAGAAGCTTCTGAGGCAAGTGACTACCGTAAAGAACTAAGATCTTGGAAGATGATATGTTGTCATGATAGAGCCGTTCCTCTGTTTTCTTGTCACGAATATTGTGCTTGAGTAAATCAAATGCTTGGTTTCATGTAAGTAATTTATGATCTGTATTTGTTGATTGTCGCCTCTATGAACTAAGAGCAAAGTGTCATGTCCTCTTTTGTATCAGTATTAGTGTTGCATTTTAAAGGGAGACATGAAACACTCGGTTTAAAAGTTGATTTGGATTCTTGATTGGTATTCAATTCTCCATTGTGTTGATCAGCCTCATTACTTTAAAGTTACATCGAGAGTCCCTCAATACAAATGAAATTCTTTCTGAGCACTTGATGCATCAAACTTGTGCTGTTGAGAGTCACCAAACTAACTCTAATGTGAAAGATTTCAAATAAAAATAAGAAAGAAAAGGGAGAGAAAAATATATTTACATAGTTGAAGGATGAGGTTTCCTTTCTTGGTTGCGCATTTTAGAATGCAAAKTTTAGAGGTATTGAAGAATTTGCTCCACCGAGTTCCGGATGCCACTTTCTCACCATTGGATTCAAGATTTTTGTAAAGCATAGCCCACGCCGTTGCTGGAGGAAGAACTCCAGCAGCAGTGTCATGCAGTAACCTCCCCGTTCTGCAGTTTACTGATGATTCGTATAGATAATATAGATAGATTGAGGGGACTAGAATAATACGGCACACTGCAGCTTACGGCAATATCCGTGGCAGCAGAAAAGGCATCTGGAACTGTTGCTGATGCAGTGAGAGATGGAGCATTGGCCATCGCTGTTGCTGTGAAGCTGGTTTTTTTCTTTCCCCACCATTGTCTTAGATCATAGAGTGAATCTAATCTCTGGTAGAGATGCTTACTAGTGTTAGAACAGGTCTTGACAGGTGAGAGATTGTCAATGAATTTATGATTTTTTACGCAATAGGCTATTACCTTGAGTTTTCGTGTTTCAGGAAAAGCAAAAACAGGTCGTATTGTTATATTAGTTTATATCAGGTTCAAAACAAGGAAAGCTTATGCTGCATCGAGATTATGCTTCTGAAATCTCAATSTACACTTGGGGAACAATATTTAAACTGATAACATAGTTTCTCTTTCAAAATGGAGTTACCAAGAGCATTAGGTGTATCAATATGGTCAAACCAAGTGAAAATACAGATACATGAAGATATCATATGYGGAAGAGGTAAAAAAATGAGACTGTTCAAGCGAKCAAGAGATGGATAGACTGTGAGAGGTCTCCTCTAAAGGTATGGGAAGTTCTGAAAAGGACATCCTGAAGCCCCCTGGAATTGTAGTGCACATAAGAGGAGCAAGACATAAAGCAAGAAATTAAAAATACAAACAGCAAATGTAATAACAACATACTAGTCCAAGAGGGAACATAGGCTGCACAAAAAGGATTAGATAGAAATGCGAATATTTTCAACTTTTTGGGCTCTCTACGAGGCTGAGAAGATTAATACCGGTTGACATATTCCATGTMAGAGAGAGATGGAGATGTTGTCAGATCTTTGCCCTATAATAATGCAGCTCTCTGAAGTTTTAAATTGTACTCATCTATCAGGAATCGAATATCAAACTTATATTTTGGATATCTCAAAATGGACATCCAATGTCCTGAACTAATATTATATTTCACAATTAACCTCTTTAATTTAATAATTTAATTTTACTAATGTATAGATCCCACCACTRTAAGTGGTCAAATGATCTCCTAAATTCACCTCCAGATCAAATGTGAATATTCAATTTGAGATAAAAAAAAAGTATGAAAAGGCAAATTATATCATGGGCATGATCTTCGTAAACCACAAGTTTAAAATGTTGCATCTTCCTTAATGTTATATCTCTGAGTGTTTAAATCAAGTATTATTATTTTATTTAACTAATAGATTTCCTAGTATATCTTATTGGACAAGGGTTAGGAGATATTATGAATACTATACAAATTTAAAAAGAATATTTTGAATCATATTTAATCAGAGATGTTGATCAACATGAAGTGTGCTTTTGTGAGGATAATAACATGAGTATACACAGATGCTAAAGACATATTTGTGTAGATTTGGTGTTTTAAAGCATATTGTAATTTAGCTTACATAGATTGAGTGAGAGTTATTCTTTGATCGTGTTGAACTTGAAACATGATTGAAGAGACCATTGTTTGAAGAACTGCAAGGAAATGCAGCTTGAAGAATTTCCAGCAAAGTGGCTCGGTGAAAATCAAGTTTTGGTGTGACAAAATTCYTACAAATTCACAAGGTTACAAGATTCGACAAAGAAGGAAAGTTTCCTTGTGTTCTTGAGTGTTTGATTTTTAAGTCCTTGTAAAACATTTGTTATAGTGAATTTATTTTGACACCTGGACGTGATCCCATGGATCTAGGCTTTGTATGCCGAACTGTATCAAATATCGTGCATTCGGATTGATTTTGTGTTTTTGTTTATTTTTTGCAATTTCCACGAACAAGCTAGACTGTTRGGTTGGTAAAATACAATCAAATAGAAATAATAATGCCTTATGTGAATATAATCAACCTTACAAGTGGTATCCGAGTAGGAGTCTAATTTTATTTCGAAATTAGATCATTTTATAGGTTGATTGTGTTATTAAGACTGAGCATCTTCCACTCTTGTTTGATTTGTTCCGAATTTTCATGATTGTTGCCATAACGGTTTTGATTGTTGCAATACTAGAATGCACTCAGTAATAGAACTTGTAAATTTTTTTAATGTGGATGATTATCGTGTTTTTCATGAGGGTGAATTAACTTTTACGCCATGATTACTTGATGATAATAACTACTTTATGTAAAGCTAGGATGAGAGCATTCTTGAAAGCTCTAGATGGATGAGTTTGAGTATCTGTAGTTTATGGTTCTAGTCCATCCCTAGTGACTAAAGATGAGAAAACTACCTTAGAACCTGCTGAGCAATGGACTAGTACTGAACTAGATAAGGAAACCGAAATTCTAGAGCAATTCATGTCTTATTCAATGCTATTTCTTTGAAACAAATGAAGGTTATTGCCAATTCTAATATTGCTAAAGATGTTTGGGATAAGTTGAAAATGGAAAATGAAGGAACACAAGTGAAAAAATCAAGACTTAAAAGTCTTACTACCGAGTTTAAAAGTATGTCAATGTGTGACGATAAGTCAATATGTGATTTCCATGCCAAATTAAGCGATCTTTCAAATGAATGCTATGCACTTGGCGAAACTTACACAAATGTAAAACTTGTTAGAAAGGTGCTATGTTCACATCCTAAAACATTTGAATCTAAAGTTACCTATATTGAAGAGTGCAGGGATATTGATGAGTTGGATCTGGATGAGCTGATTAGGTTGTTGCAAACTTATGAATAAAGTTTGAGAAGGTGGAGTAAATGAAAGAACACTAAGAATGTCAAAAGCATTACATTGACACACACACAAGGTGAAGGAGGGCTTGAGTCTATGAATATGGAAAATTTAGACAAAGAAACAGTGGCACTCCCTTACCAAGAAATACAACAAGTTCTTGAGGAGAAATTTGAGGGAGAATAGTTATTCAAGCAAGCTCAAATTCTTGTTCCTAAAGCATTTGACAGCMTATATRAAACCCAAGGTCTCCCTCCAAAACCACTAAGGGAGATTTATAAAARGAGCAAATGAATAATCAATGCTATAAATGCGAAGSACATGGACATATTCAAGCAGAATGTGCAAACACCATCATGAAGAAAGGACGAGCCATGAAAGCCTCAGGGAGTGATGATGAAGAAGAACTTCAAGAAGAAAATAAAAGTGAGCATAACTATCTTACTTTTGTTGTGCATGATTTAGCTAGAGAAAAAATAAATTCAAACATTGATGATGAAAAGGCATAATCTAATGTGGATGCTGAAGATTTTCAAGCTATATATGAAGACATGTACAACAAATGTATAATGGCTATAAAGCAAATTCGTTCCATAGAAATGAACAACCTCCAACTTATAAAGGACAGTAGAGAATTGATGGAGAAATTGAAAGCACTTGAGAAGGAGCTTGACAGTTCACAAACAAATTTAGTTCAAACCATGGAGCAACTAAATAGTGTAAACTCACTTCTAGATAATTTTCAGACGAGTTGAAACAAACTTGAACGAGCTCTTCATGTTGGAAAGGGAGACATAGGCTGGAATTGGTTTCTAGAATACCAGTAAACTAGTTTCGAATTTTTAGACCACAAATTAGGATACTCCAGCAACTTTGACTCAAGCAACAGTAATTCCACATAAAGAAGGGGCATCTTAGGTAACAAGGTTTATCCCTACTTGCCATTTTTGTAGAGAACATGGATGCATTAGACCATAATGCTTTAAATTACAATTTTATGTGTTTAAAATGCTCAATCAGAATTCTAATGTCCCAACTAAGAGAAAAGAATTAATAAAAATGAAATGGGTTCCTAAACATTCAATCGATTGTCATGTTGAACATATAAAAGAAAAACCACTTCTYGTTGGAATCTTTATGGATTTAAGAAGGTCTATAGGAGTTTTTTCACGATTATTAAAACTACTTGCCTGTGTATGTTGGAAATGCTCTGCAAAATTTTGTGTTCCGATGTTAGCACATTCATTCTGATTGTTTGAACAGTCAATCTCGTTTCTTAATTGTTATTCATAACTGGAACTTTTGTGATCATGTAGATWTCTTAAGCTTGATGTTTATCTATGGAACACACTCTTTAACTTAGGATTTCTATAATTTTTTCATAATGTATTCATTCTCGATGGCTACCATTTACTAATGARTGAAAGCCACCTTAAGTAAGCATTGGTGGCRTAGTGAACCCTATTCCATGAGCGCTCTACCATGRAAAAGGCTACCTTAGTATATGAGTGAAAGTCACAGTATGAGCACTTRTTAATCTGCTTCTGCTATTATTTTAAAAGAAAGGGAAACCAAAGCTTGATTGGTTTTTATTTCGAGACAGAGGAGTATGTTCATAGCCRGATTTAAGAAACAAAGCGAGGCATACTTCTTTGAGGTAATAAAGTTCACCYTGCAGATGCATAATAGCTTTACATACTTCGCTCTGATCACTTAGGTTTCTCTAATGACTTGTGATGTCTATGATTCACCTTCTTAGATATTGGAATTGCATGGTGCTAATCTTTAGGATGATATGTTTTATGTTTGAAACATGATTTGGTTGTCTTTTTTTAAGTTTTCCTCAGATAATGGCAAGTATTGGATATTCTTAGGTTAAYTCTATGGTATACTTACTTCTTGATCTTTCACTAATATGTTGCTCTCAATACTTTCCGCAAAATCGATTCCTGGTCTAGTTTTTCTCTTTTTTTTTTCCTTTCTTTAATCCTTCTTTCATTTTTTTCCCTTTGAATGAACAGTGGCATCTAGGAAGGCAAAAACAATGGCATTTTAGATTTTTTTCCTTCTTTTCTTATTTGTCATTTTAAAATTCAATATATATATATATATATATATGTGTGTGTGTGTGTGTGTGTGTATGTATGTATATATATTTGGCTGAAATGATGGATTTTTCAAATTAATATTCTGGTAATCTCTTTGGGATGATGGATTTATCTTAGTCTTATATTGTGGGTAGGATTGGTATGATTGGGGAGCTTTTGGTTTTTGGAGTTTTTGGATATTTGGTTCTAATTGAKGTTTTGCATATGTTTTTATTGGATATTGCATATTTAGATCATGTGTTCTTATGGGAATACTACATAGTTATACATTATGGTCTTTCTGAAACTCTTTGGAAGTTGATTTTGAGAGTCATTGTTAATCATGCAGGATACTTATGATTCTCTATTTTCCTCGTCTGCATTGGCTCAAGGGGTGCCTTACTCTCAGGAGGAGCATTTGTTCAACTAGGTCCATGAGTGGTTTTGGCCTTGTATATGTCCAAAGAGGGGAAAAGATATGGTATTCTCTTTGCATTTGGTATTATGATATATCTTTGTATKTGGTTTTCTGATATCTTGGTATTTTTTATCTAGTTGWTGRTACATATGATACATTCTCTTGGCATTTAATATTYTGTTGATATTGACATGACTTGCTATTGATATGYCAAAAGAAGGGGAATTGTGTCCTTATCTAGCTGTTGTTTGCTAATGATGGYAATGCAAATTGGAAATTTATCTTGGGCAACATGTTATGTTATCTTGTCTTGTCTTGTTATTGATAACCTTGATATCATGGTTCTTTTTTGATATTCTAGTTCTCTGGAGTTTTTTCTTCTTTTTTTTTTTTGTGGTATGTTTTTTGTGTTATTATATTATGATTGAGTTGTGATTCCATATTTGGTATGATGGCACTAATTTGAATATGATATGGTCATAGTTTGAATTGATATTTTGAAATTGATAATGAGTGCATGTTTGGTTATTTGGTATGATGACAATAGATTAAGTTTGATATTTTAGGTTTGTTATGTTGATGGTGATGGCAATAACTTATTGCACATGAATATAGGAAGTGGTTTAAGTTGAAACTTGACCGTCTCTGTTTTGATATATTGCTTGTTTGGCTGAATAACTCACTTGTGCGTTGTGATATTATTGTAAGAATGATGGAATGATGTTCTTAGATATGTTATATATTTTGGCAGATATGTATTCATGTGCTTTGACCATATACGAGTCAAAAAGARGGAGATTGTAAGGACGTGAATTTTCTTGGACACTCATGTTTAATATTTATGGTTGATTAATTTAAATGGAGTTTTCATGTACACTTATGCTTAATATTATGGTTGATTAATTTAAATGGAATTTGAGATGTGTTTATCTTTGAGTTTAGTCAAGTATTATTATCTTATTTAATTGATATATTTCCTAGTATATCTTATAGGATAAGGGTTAGGAGATATTCGAAAGATATTAGGAATACTATTCAAATTCAAAATAGGATATCTTGAATCATTATTTAATCAGAGATGCTGATCAACSTGAGTTGTGCTTTTTCTGCCTTTTTTGAGGATACTAATGTGAGGATAGACAGAAGCTAAAGGCATAATTGTGTAGGTTTGATGTTTTAAAACATATTGTGATTTAACCTACACAGATTGAGCGAGAGCTTTTCTTTGATCGGGTTAAATTTGGAACAAGATTGGAAAGATATTGTTTGAAGAATTGCAACTGAACGCAGTTGGAAGAATTTCCAAAAGAGTGTCTTGGTGAAAATCAAGTTTTGGTATGATAAAATTCCTACAAATTCAAAAGCCTACAAGGCTCAACAAAGAAAGGAAGTTCCCTTGTATTCTTGAGTGATTGATATTTAAATCCTTGTAAAACATTTGTTATAGTGATTTTTCTTTGACACCWGGACGTGGTCTCATGGATGTTTGCTTTGTATGCGAACATGTCAAATATCGTGTATTCAGATTGATTTTTTACTAATATTTATTTATTGCAATTGCCACGAACAAGCTAGACTGTGAGGTTGGTAAAATACAATCAAATAGAAATGGTAATTYCTTATATGAATATAATCAACCTTAGACATAGGTTCACTGTTTTAACTTTGACACCTGGACGTGGTCTCATGGATGTTTGCTTTGTATGCGAACATGTCAAATATCGTGTATTCAGATTGATTTTTTATTAATATTTATTTATTGCAATTGCCACGAACAAGCTAGACTGTGAGGTTGGTAAAATACAATCAAACAGAAATGGTAATTCCTTATATGAATATAATCAACCTTAGACATAGGTTYACTGTTTTAAAGAATTTTTTATGAATAAATTTAGCGAATTAAGTTTAAAGTATTTCGTATTTTAATGTTTCTGAAATTCTATAAAAGTCAAAATTTTCTTATTTGAATACTAATCAAATTGAAGTATAGATAACTAATTAAGCATAAAAGAATCAGATTTCACACACTGAATGTTTAGTGAACATTTTAAGGTGATCAAAAGTTGTCGAGTTCTTAAAAATTAACTCGCATGAGCAGATGATCATTTGATTCATGATTATAAGATTGTCTAATAGTAGTACTATTGTAATTGGAACTCTATTATATCGTAAGTACTATTATCATTATGASGTTTTTCAATACGATCAATAGATGAAACTTTTCCTGACGTTATAATAATTTAAATTGTATAGAGCCTTYARAAATTATAGTAATAGAAAGGTAAAATTCYTCAAATAGATAATGCAAGAATGTTGTGCAATAAGCATGCACTATATATCAGGTTTATTAAATAATGTGCAAAGCAGGTTCTTCTATACTRGTATCCATAAATAAGCCTGTCAAGTTTCTTTAAAATTTTATAATTTTATTGCTCCATTTGGATGACATACTAGTATCCAAAGATTGCAGTAATAGAAATGTAAAATTTCTCAAATAGATAATACAAAAATATTGTACAATGAGCAAGCACGGTATACAATGTTTAATATAATGTGCAAAGAGTACACTCTCAGTTAGGGGCTATGGACCATATGACAATGGTCCTATGTCTATAGATCCTTTTTGTCAGAATAATAATAATAATAATAATATACGCAAAGCACGTTCTTCTATATTAGTATCTATAAACGAGCCTATCAAGTTTTCTTAAGATTCTTGATTTATTAGCTTATGCTCCATTTGGTTGACGTACTAGTATCTATAAATAAGATGTATCAATTCTTAATTTGAAATTTCATTCATTTTTTTTTCTAGATTCGGGAAGTGTTTCTTTACTCAATAATAAGTTTCAATATTGAAATTCTTTTAGTTTCTCTCTTTTTTTGTTTTATTTATTATTTATGTTTTATACGACTACATGTTATCCTCACTTGATGAGACCACTGGATATCCTCATTTTTTAGTTTCTCACTTTCTCAATTCAAGCTGACATCCAAGTATAGAATCCTCAAGCCAAACTATTTTTCAAGAATGTGAAAATTTTGAAATCARAATTCATAAATTGGACCTTATGTTGAGGCTAGGATTGCTAAGAAGGATGAAAATCACTCGAATTCGTACTATTATTGTGGCTTATTGATAATTCATAAATATAAAAATAAAATTTATTTCCTATTTGATATGACAATTCTTCACCAAACAGTGAACCAATTAAGATGATTTGAAATGTCTTTATGATGACCTGCCCTCCCCTAGTTTCCACTAGGACTATATGGGAGTTGCCTGCCTCTCGAAAGACACGGTACAAGCATATAAAACATCTCATAAGTAAAGCACAGCTATCTAGGCTCAATAATATTAAATTACAGTCCCCAAAATTTATATAAGAAAGAGAAGCAAAGGTTAAGAGCCAAATTATAGATTCAAGTTCTTGACATTTCTGTTTCTTCATGCAGTTTCTACTCAAATACTTGTCACTAAAAACATGAGAAAACTATGAGCGAAGCTCATTGAGTCCCATGTGGGTGCAAGGTGCGTTTTCAATCAAGGGCACAATTTTAAAGGAAACATGAGTAAAACAACTGTAAAGTAGTTGACAGAAATATTACAAGTAAGAAACATATGTTAGTAAAACATTCACTTTTTGAAAATATGTAAATAGAAAAAAAAACATGTAAAGAGTGAACGAGAATACTACGTTTAAAACTTGTCAGTTTCTAATAATAGTAACTTAGTTCACATGCATTTACCACAGAGATAATATCGTATATGATCTAGTAATACTAGTCTTATCACCTCGTATGTACGTACACCGTTTACAATCTTATCACCTCGTAAAAAGTAAGGGTAGCCATTAGCTTGGTTCAGGGAGTCACCCGTCTTTGGCTTAAAACTCCTAATCAGGGTACGACTATCCAAAACCGAACTTGGGCACTAAATGAGACGACCATCTGTGCGATGTAATCCTGGTCTGCCACTGGCCTCTTTGGGTAGGCTTACTCTAACACTATTGTCTATACTAGCTCAAGAGATACTCATACTGCGAACTAGTCAAGTAGAGTATTTTGCTCATCGGACTAGTTATTTAGAGTTTGCCAATTGAGTACTCAATTTCATCCGTCAATTCAATAAATCATTACATTATGATCTCACGCAAGTCTTATCAAGATCAATGTAGTTGAGAGCATCAATACAAATTTAGTTTTCAAATACTGCTATTTATAACCAATCAAGCTTGTTTTCATACTCTTTTTATAAGACAGATGCAAGTAAAATAGACTTTTCTAAAATCATGATATCAATTGTCATTTTTTAAAAACTTGATAGAATAACAATTTATAAAGCATTCGAAATCAACTTACAGACGTGTTTATTGAGAAAACGATTTTAGGGTGACTCACATGAGCGCATGCTTTCCTAGATAGTCGAGCAATGCTCGGAACCTAAATCAAAATGTACACATATGACTCAAGTAAGTTACTATCAAGATCATGCACCTTACCATTCTTCAAGTAGAGTAATTTCCAAGATGTTCCTAATGAATCTGCTATTGTGTTCTATCGGCATTATATGAGAATTTTAATTCAGTTTTGATGTTCTGGTACTTTACTAAGTACAAATCCTGGACCAAAAAGATCAAAATTCTAAAAGGAAATGATTCTAAAAGATCCTGCATTTTACGGAATTATTACAAGGACACAGTGAGTCACCAAAAATGAGTAATAAACTACTATGCTCAAAACTAGCAATGTTTTGTATTTTTATCATAACTTGAGTTCTAGATCACATATTCTTACAAGATTCRTGAAAAAATGATCCTGAAATRGATATATATCTAAGCATACTAAAAGCACTTATTTCAGAGTTACGATTGAGTTGCGAATTGCTTTAAAATGTAGGGTTTCTTACTTACCAATTGAAATGGACAATGTTGAGTGTTTCGATTATATTTTGAGCTTCCCATAGATATTTCCTAAAAAGTTTATTTTATTTAAACCTGGGAAGCGGGGCTTCAGACTAGATTAAATATGTTCAAATCTTAGTTCTAGGTCCAAGTTATAGTCCCGAGGCTATTATAAGGGTTCCTAACAGTCCTAAAGTCAAGGTTGTGTTACTAAGATTGTTTATCTTAAGAATTCTATCATGAGTTATATTTAGAGGTTCGTTACTAAATCAATTACCAAATACTTCTAGAGTCCATAAATAGGTATCAAAGCATATTTCAGTTTGTCCAAAGGTTTTTGAGATATTAAGTGATGTTTTGATTTGGTTTGTGCAGCGTGAGACTACTCTATTGTTTTAGTCAATAACTTCAGTTATACTTACTCAAATTATGCAAGACCAGTCTCAAATTGTTCTTAAAATTCTAGCTAATAGTACCTCATATTTACAATTCCAACTAGTAATCAATCCAGAAAACACAAAGGCCTTGAGTGTTTTGTCAATTGGCCAAACTGGCAATGGTTAAATAGAGGGTCTTAATGATTATGTCATATTTCAGGTTATACAAGCTCAATCCAAGCAAAATTAGACTCCAAATACTCCTAAGACATTAAAATTTTCTTTCCAACCATATATAATATGTCAAATTCCATAACAAAAGCATCCCAAGACAGTACGCTTAAGCATAATCTGCATATACTTGTCCACTATATTTTGTAAGATTCATAACTTAGGATTTACTAAGACTATGACCTTGATTTTTTGTTTACTTTAAGCCTAAGAAATAATAATACAACATTTCATACTCAAATCCAAAATTCACAAGTGGATTTAAAACAAAACAGCATCGAAACATAGCATACAAAAAAAGAATCTAGAACTTTCAGCAATAAGGCATATGCTATCATCTTCTTATCTATAATCATGCTATTTAACTATCATAAACTCTTAAAATCTCAAAATAAATAGGCATGATCATAGAGTAGAATTTCTTCCATGCCTATAAGTCAACTTACCAAATAATTTTATTCAAGGGTATTTCAAATACTAAGCATACACTAATATACTAYATATGCTACCTTCATTATCATGCTTCACGGTTTTTGTCTATCACATGCATTTTCAAGTCATTCTTGCATTGTCATAGCTATACTCATAATCAGAGCATATACACATGGTTCTAATAAAATGCTTCAGTAGAGAGAGAGAGCTTTCCCTCTTTTTTTCTAAAGAAATTCGATACAATGTATGATTCTTTTTTTGAAGTATATTTTGAACTTGTTACGGCTGAACGGAATATGTATAAATTAATTTCTCCTTTGTAGATTTATTTGCGTGTAGGATTGATCACTAATGCATGGGATAGATAATTAATAGGATGGAACAAACATCATAGAATTAAATATTGAAGGATCAAAAAAATTAAAAAAATAAAAGAGCTTAAAAATTATGGATGAAATCTTGAATAATATTTTCTTTATCCTAAGGTTTCTTATATAACTTTATAGGAAAAGTTATTTCTATTCATAAAGAAATTAAAGCATAGAAGAGCTTATAGGTAATCTAATCTTTCCTACAAAAAAATTTGTTTGTTCAATGCAAAGGTAATCAAAAATCAATTCCAATTAAAAGAAAAGAACTTGTATCTATTAGCTAATGTTTTAATCATTCAATTAAAAAATAAGGTAAATTGTAAATGTTTTAAGTTCTTAACTGAGGTGTTTAGTTATATTCTTATTATATCCAAGTATCAATTTCTAGGGTCTTATAGTTTCTTACACCCTTTTATAAATTTTAAGTGCTAATGACTAGGTTTATCACTTATTACTTTAATACAAATCTAAAAGGAAGAAAGAATAAAAATGTAAAATGATAGTATTAGAGTTGTTGCTAAATTTGTCATCAAATACCCTAACTAAATTAAACATTTAAAAGTTAAGTTAATTTCCCAATGTTAGTGTTTAGAATACAATTTTATTGATGTCTCAAGCCCCGTTGATAATCCAATTCAACACTTAAAACTAAAGAAATCAAGAATTTATTAAATTAAGATCGTTTAATAATATAAGTTTCTAGTGACTTAATGCATTAGGTAACTCTTAATTCCTTTTATAAATTTTAAGGAATACTATTTTGAGTTAATATATTAAGATATTGCAAATTAGGTTATCAATTTTAGTATTTAAAATCAAACATACAAATTGAATAAGACTTTAAATTTCAGAACTTGTTTTTATCAATCAGGGCCTTAATCTATTTCATGGCCGTTCAAGAAAATTCTGGATGTAACTTGATCCGCCCAAATCACAAGAAGTGGAGCTTCCTTTATCCACATAATCTAATCCTGAATGTTACATTGAAATTTTGCTAACAAGTGATTGGGATATTTAAGTTTATGGGCACATAAATGATTTTTTTGGCTAGTGAGATAAATATAAATTCAAATTAGCAGAATTCTTTTAACCTAACATTACAAATGAAATTTTATTCTAACTTAAAAATCTATTTTTTAATTATTTCAAAGAATTAAGTTATAATATGACTTCTTATTTCTTCTGCAGGAGTTTGCCTCCAACCTCTGCAGCTTCACTACTCCCAGGGATGAACAAAAAGAAAAAAGAATATTCGAACCAAAATGAAATAAACCAAATCAATTTTATGGAATCTACTTTGATTTGATCTGTTTTTGTGCAAAAGTAGCGTACTGTATCCAAATTGCTTTTTCATTGTAGAGGAAATTTTGTCCTAAAGAAAAAGAAAATCGATGTTTAYGTAATGCGTTATCCAGATTGTACGTGAAAAGTTTGAATGGGATATTTGTGGTATGTTGAAAAGCATGCACGCCATAAAGATCCTCGAATCGTTTGCTTGGCCTGGCGCCGCCACGCCCTCATCAAAAACTGATTGGGCTTATTTTAGATTATTACTGGGCTGAGTGTTTTTCATGTCATSCATTAGCGGAGTTGATGAGTACAAGTGCGGCTCCATCACTCTCTCTCGCCAATCCCTTTCTTATTTTCTATTTTTGTTTTTTTCATCATTATGACATTATTATTTTCACCCTTTTCTGAAACCACAAATGTGCACGCCATTATCTCCTGTTTCCTTTTTCTTCTTTTGGCAACTTCTTAGAAACATGAAATTGCATCAAGTTAATATCCCTTTTTCAATCATAATATTCTCGGATCAAATATTATTATTTTAAGTAAACTTTATCTAGTATTTTTCTTGATATTAGGAAAATAAACTTTACATATTCTGATATGCATATTGGAGAATATTTAGCCAAAACTAATGTATTTGGAATATGAAATGAGTTGGTTCAATTATGAGATATAAGTGGCTCCTTTTATACTTTATAAATTCTATTAGGTATATTTATAACTTGCTAGGAGTGTGTACTATATAGGTAGTTCCATTCATAATGAGTATAATCATGACGCTTATCAAGATTCAATGAATCTAATAAAATTAAACTAATCATTGAATAAGTGATAAGATGTTGTATATATTTAATAATTTTTTTATTTATAGAATAAAATTTATATTTTTCCACTTTTCCAAATGAATACATATTTGGAAACATTCTATATACTTAACATTCCATATTTTAGTGTAATGTTCTTTTGCATTTGAATGGATTTTGAGTGCAATACTTAAGTGCCCAGAAATAATTACTTATAGAACTATCTCCCTAATTTACGCTCAAGCGACTTYAAACGTGGATGTTTATCAACATTTCATATTTACTTAGAGTAAATTTATAAATAAATCTTTACAAAATATTAATATTTCCAAAAGTGTGAAATTATCTCCACAATCCACATTGAGGAATGACGTAATTTTATAAGAAACATCTAAAASTCGTCCACCTTTCCTAAAATCTAGTTGTCCAAATCCCCAAAAGACAAGTTTGATGTCCTAAGATTCTCCAAGTGCAAAAACTCAACTAATAAGTCTAGGTTCTATGAAAACGTTAAGTAATTAATGTTAAATATTTGAAGTGTAAATATATTTTAATTATTTATATTAAAAAATTTAATGCATGTATCATTGACGATGTTCAAATGATGATTCTAAAATTCTAGAATGAAATTATTTTTAACATTTTATAGGGCGGTCTCTAATTTTCTCTCCCTCCCTATAAATGCAAATGAAACCGTCTAATATTTACAACCAGTCAGAGGAGTTGCAGTATAAACATCTGAAGAGGCGATTCAACATTGGAGCACTTGATTAGAATACGAGGATTATAAAAGTTGTCCTAACAAACAGGTAAAAATATTTCCTACTTCGGAGACTTTTGAGAGAATTCGGATGGTGGCCTAATTCTGGCCATCCTTGCTGTTGCCCTAACAAACAAGTGAAACCACTCCAACCATAACACCATTTGTAGCTCTGTGGTTTTGTTAGGAGAAAAGAGGTAACTAMTATTACCATGACAACTATAATAATAAGAAGCCCAGTTTTTATATTTCCCAATTCCATCAAAATCGAGTTTCCAACAAATGGCAGTTGGGTTGCGTGGCTAGACATATGTACGAGCCAACCACTAAACCCCAACAGACCCTCTACATGGCTACACCCAATTGTAACCGCACTTGTCCTTTCCCACCCCTCCCCCACTAACCCAGCTTTTAGCTTCTTGGCTTCCTACTATTATATATGATGAATCTTGAGTTTCTGGTTTGAGATTTGAGATTTCACTCMATATGGGAGAGAACCCTTCTATTGAMYTATACTAATTTTTCTATATATCTGGTTCCTACAGTTTCTTTCGGATTTCTGCTGCTGGAGACTGGTCATTGAAAGATTGCTTTGTCTGTTTTAACTATGGCTTCGCATGAGAGAGATAGAGAGTACGTCTATGATGATTTGTGGGAGGAGAATAATATCACGTCACCGGCTTTCGGCGTTTCATCATCTGGTTCGTCTTACTTCTCTTCTCCGTCGGATTTTAGCTCCCCGTTTGGTTCAGATATTGGGTCGACGGAGACTGAGAGTGAAGACGACGATTTCATCGCTGAGTTGAGTCAGTTGACTCGTCGGATGGCTGAATACACCTTCCAAGACGATGAAGATGAACTTCAAAGATCTTTCCCTCACACCGTTTCAAAGAACTCCGAGGTAATTAATTAATTTTGTTCACTTCTTCTTATTTTGATTTTCTACSTTAAACAGAATCTTATTTCTTCTGGTCTTTTTCATTTGTTACTKWAGTTGCCTAAGTCCAACTCTGAGTATTTCTGCAAAGAGGGATTCATGAACACATCTGAAAAGGCTAATTCGGTCTCCGGGCTCACCATGAATCTGAATTCTGCGATGTGCTCTGACCAAGTTGCATCTGATGAACAGATAAGACATGTCCCGGTGAGAAGGCAATCGATTTTCGGATGTTTCAAATTTAAAAAATTCAAAATTTTTAGAAAAGAAGTGGATTGCTTATGCTACTTTTGCAGGTTTATCAGTTAACACATCAGCCGGAAATGAAGAAACAAGGTGTCAGCCATGGCGGAAAACGAGGGAAGGGTACTGAACATGTGAAGGAACCTCAAAACATGCAGAATAAAGGAGGAAAAGCATGGAGAAAGAAGACGATAAGTCCTCCTTTTTTACCGCAATTCGGGGCAGGCATGAGGGCGGTTTTCCTTGGGGGATCCAATACAAGAAGCGGGTCTAGTGGGACAGGTGTATTCTTGCCAAGTGGAACTTACAGTGCGGCCGAACCAAAAAGGAAACAAGGTAACTGGTAATTTATTCTTTCGCCAAAATATAATGTTTTTCTTTTTTTGATAAAATTCCTTTTTGGAAATATTTGCCAMTCATTACGTAGACATGTCTCTTTCAAGATAAGGAACCATGTTGCAAATATCTGTTGAAATACCATTCGGATGTGCTGAAGTAATGCTTTCCTATTAAAGATACATAACTTATTAGGCATTACCTTCATATTGGAAAAATACTTAATCTCATGTTTTACCATCCAAAGTCTCAAAAAGAATAGCCCTCTTAAGTCTAAAAAAGAATAGCCCTCTTATCTCGATTAAGATTTAAAGCAGTTAGAGTACAAAATTTTGAATATCGAATAATCAAATTAATCACGACTCAATTTAGTCTGATAACTACATGATTATTCAATACTTTAAAATGTGTTTAGATGGGAAAAATATTTGATTGACCGCGAGGTTACATCTGAGATGGAGATTCCACAAGGAAAGTCAGCATTTCAAAATGGTATGACGATTCCGGAATATAAATCAACCAATGAAAGAAAACTTGTAGACAGAGGAATCTTGTAGGTGGGTCCCAACGAAGTAGCTGATTCACTTGCGTACCTGCTTATCACCAACAGCGACTCCTCCACCACTACGTCATTATTTTTCTGTCCTTTGAATTTTCGTATGGTTCAGATTCGTAATACAAATATCTTATTCGTATGGGCCCGGTTTACCCGCTGCCCAACTTTTTAATTTCCTTCAATTTTAATTAATTTTGCTCTTTGGTGCCCACTTTTTTTATTCATATTTAATTAGCGTCATTATTTCATTTAAGTATTTGTGAATTCAAATTCAATTAATATATCATTTAGCTCCCCAGTCATTGATAGATATGGTAGCGGATTTGCAATCTCATTCGAAGGTGCGGTAATTAATGAGAAATTACTGTAAGTTAATAAAGAATTAGTCACTCTTTACTTTCCAGGATGTGCAACCGTGCTTATACCAGCTAGGGTGCTACAGACTCTGCAACAACACTTCAGTAATGTTGGTGCGCAGTCACAATCCCAGAGCGGTGATGGTTCCGTAACTTTCCCATGGCAAAATGGTACCTTCTGGCTCCTTCTTGGCTCCCAAAACCTCACATGCTCCGCTTTTCTACTCCATATTGTCGGTTGATCATGAACGAAGTCCTAACTAATTAATTCACAATCCTAGTATTTTGGTAATCAAGCATATTTGATTCCGATTACTCTAGATTTGTAGTTTAAGAAGACATTGTGGACTTTGATGTATCTACAAGTACTGATAACTTTAGGGAAACAAGGACATCATAACTGAAACTTGTTGGTTGTGTGCAGATGTGTTAGCAAGAATAAATGGGTTGCTTTCACAACAAAAGGAACATGCCGAGTTCCAAACTCGGCCGGCGTTTGCAGTCACCAACCATGATCAAGAGGAAGTGAAGCTACCTCAAGAATGGACTTATTAACCGGTACGGCCCCTGGCCGACTAGGATTGTGAACATATGTGGATGCCGTGGGAAAGAAGACAAGAAGAAAGACAAATAAAAGTAATAAGAAAACAATCATGTGGTGGTTTCTTTGTTAATAATTACAAGGAAATCTATTGGAATCCAAAGGAACAATTAGTGATAAAACAGAGTCAAGATTGATTGATGATAAGCAATCAAGTGGATAAGAAATGTATGATAGAAAATGGATGAAAATTGTTAGTTTGGCATGCTGATTAGTACATAAGTTTGATTGGAGACAACTCTTTCTTCTTTAAAAATCCTTGTAATAAAGCAGCAAATGCAAGATATGAAAGACAATAAAAAGCTTATGGCTCTACTATTTTGTACCTTATATTTTTCTTATGGTCACTACTTTGTGTGTGCATCCATTTCTTTTCTCTTTCCAGCTTTATTTTGTTTGATTAACCCTCCACTTGTCTCGCTTCCAAACAGGACATTTCTGCTACGTCTTTGCCTCTATCTATTAGTCGTAAATACTCAGGCCGCTTATTTTATAATGAGACCCTCTTTCGTAACACAATTCGATACTTAAAACTGAATAAATTAACTACTTATTGAATTAAATCATTTGATAATTTAATTTAAAATATCCGCTAATATTCTGACTTAACATAATTCAAATTTAGATACTAGCTTATTGCATATAAATCATAACTTAAGTTCTCATGTCAAACAATCGAATAGTCAAAGCATCTAAAAATTCCGTAATAGAATTTACGCAACTTGAAAACTTCAAAGTAAATGGTTAAAAACCTGAATAATTTACAAACTAAGAACATCATGAAGTACATCTTTCAGAAATAAATATACATATATACTAGAACTATTTAAAGCAACTCGAGTTTCGAAAGATATATTCCTGCGAAATGCTCTGAAGCTTAGATTTCCTGTTAGATCTAGTAATCAGAACCTATCACTAAAATATGAGAAAAACAGCGGGCTAAGCTCAGCAAGTCCCAAGGTGTGTGCCATGTGCAGTTGCAAAATTTTCAAGTGTGCATAACTTATCAAAAACAAATAGTCACAATTGTGAAAAAATGCATCAAAGTATTTAGTGTTCAAAATGTATCATAAATTAGAATAGTAAATAATCAAATCTCGCAGAAGCTTGAAAATTCATCAAGAAAGTAACAAAAGTGTTTCCGATTATCAAACAATCATATCACAAAGTGGGATAGAAAATCCTCAATTACCACATCTCAGATTTGGTAGGGTTGAAATTTACCAGCCTTTAACACCCAAATTGCACATTCGACTTCCAACCTCATCACAACAAAATCACAAATAAATGTACCTGCTAGCTAGGGTACTCAGAAATCGATCATCTCGAGGTTAAAACCTCATAACCAAGGGTACGAGTATCCACAAGTGAGCTATGGGTACATATGGTGCGACTGTTCGCTCAATATGTTTCCAGACTGCCATAGACAGTACCATCGACTTTGGACAAGAGTGTCTATCTTTGAGGACTGACGCTACTTGAATAAGAAGTAGCTCATGCTAGCTAGGGTACTCAGAAATCGATCATCTCGAGGTTAAAACCTCATAACCAAGGGTACGAGTATCCACAAGTGAGCTATGGGTACATATGGTGCGACTGTTCGCTCAATATGTTTCCAGACCGCCATAGACAGTACCATCGACTTTGGACAAGAGTGTCTATCTTTGAGGACTGACGCTACTTGAATAAGAAGTAGCTCATGCTAGTGACCGGCCTAGCACAATATTTGTGCATGTAGCTCGCCTCTCGAGACAATCGACAGAGTACTCGTCTTTCACAATCGCTTCCACATAATCCCAAATTTCACAATCACAAATCCTCGATCACGAGTTTCACAATCACAATGTCGAAATCAATTCCAAGTCTTATTATCAAATCAATAATATTTTTTAGAATTCAAAATGATTTGGGAAATCGATATTTTAATTCAAATCAAAGCACACTTGTACTTCGAAATGTAGAAAAGCCATTTCTGAAAAAGCGTAAAGTAATTTCATATAAAGCATTTCACAAGCATTTATCAAATGCTTGATAATTCAAAGACGCTTAAAATATTTCATTTGAATAAAAAAATTCATGCATTCTGAGGTTTAACATAAAGCGGAGACATTTACATTCAATCGTATGAGAATTTATTAAAACATATCTAGAGTACGCTCAAAATAAAACATGTATTTTTGAGAAGTTTAAATGACAAAGGAACTCACCTGACCTCGCAAATTTAATCTGCTACAACTTCAGATTAAAGTGTCCTAGAACATGTAGATAAGTATTCTCAGTTGACTTATTAATCCGGCTAAGCTATCACACCAAAATATCACACATAAGGTCATATACCAAGCTGTTTGCCCAGCACGGGCAGTGTTCGGTAAAATAGTCATAAATCGAGTCCTGGTTCTAATTTCCTTTTGAATATTATATGAAAATGAACCTAAGGAAGTACGCTAATTATGCATACCATTTATGCTTAATTTCGAGTAACAGACAAATCACAGTTTTGTTGCGAAAATAGGGTTTAGTGTTTTACCGACTAAACTGTCCAGTTTAGATGTTTTATCAATAACTGGAGTTTTACTAAGAAAAAACTAATGAAAAAAGTCCACCTGGGACATTAAGAAACATATCCATGTAAAATGAGTACCTAAGAATGTGTACTTAACTCTCAAAATTTATCCAAACAGAAGAGTGAAATAGGGGAGCTCTAAATTGATAGGGTAAGGTTTTTTAGGTCATATCTCCGGGTCTGTTTATTCAAATTATGAAACACCAGTCCTAAATTGTTCCTAAGATTTATAGTTCTATTTATTCAAATTATGTAACACCAGTTCCAAATTATTCCTAAGAGTTATAGCTATCAAATTGTGCCTCATAAGAACAACTCCAACCAGTAACCAATCCAAAAAGCACAAGGACAATAGGGTGTTCTGTCAGTCGGCCAAGCTGGCAGTGGCTAATGAGAGGGTTTTAATATATTTATATATCTCAGGTTCTACTAACTCAATTAAGGTGAAATTAGTCTCAAAATACTCCTAAGAAAATAAGATATCCAATCATATATCATATGTAAAATTAGAACATAGAGTTAAACCAGAATCATCCCAAGATAGTAGGTAAAATCATAATTCGTGTATCATGTCAAGTATTCTTAGAATGTCCATAACTCATTATCTACTAATGCTAGGACCTCGGTTTTTTGCTTTGTTTAAACCTAAGAGAGAGTACTATAACATAGCATGACCAATCCCAAATTCCACGAGTTGTTCTAGGCCAAAGCAAAATCAAAAAACAAGACATACCGAACTGTCATCACAAATTCCAGCAATAAGATAGTTGTCCATACTTTCATAACTCATGCTCATCATCATCATGCTATTCAAACCAATATAAATTTTTGTAATCCTAAAACCAGTAAGCATGCTTAATGACCATAGAGAGCCAAGTAAAAAGGCATGCTATTCTACTCAAGAACTATATTCAAATATCCAAACAGTTAGCATGTAAAGCTCATACAAACAAAGCTGTAAAGTTAATCTATATATCCTAACCAAAGCTGTAAAGTTCTGACATATGCTTAGCTATATAAGACATGAAAGAGATAACCTTGAAAGGAAGAAATAGATTGTTGAATGAGGTGTTGATAATGCTTTAAGCAAACTGTCCAAGAACTTGAACAACATGGAAGAAGGAAGGGAGAGTTTCCATCATGGTAGCAGTCATGGAGAAAGAAAATGGACCAAGAATAGAACACTTCTTACTTTTGTGAAGCACAATAACCAAGGCTGCTAGAGGAGGGACAAGGAAGGTGGTACAAGGTGGTGCGTGGTAGTGCAAAGGGGTGAGGTTGGCCTAGAGAGAGAGGAGAGGGATGAGGGAAGTCAACCAAGGGGTGAGGGAGTTTGGAGAATTGAGAGAGCTGTGAGTTTTTGCAAGAATGAAACGGGAGAAGAGAAAGGGATGTCTGGCTAAAAAGGGGTGGGGGGTTTATAGAGGCTAGGGTTGATTTAGCTTCAATGGAAGGGAAAAGCTTATGAAATAAGCTTATAAAGGCTTCTCAAATAAGAATTAAAATGGCTTCTTCAAGAAGCTTAATTAAATGCAAGATTTGGAAGGAAAATAGGGAGGGAATTCGACCAAGGAAGAAGAAATGAAGAGGGAAAAGAAACAAAGAAATAAATTGAAATGGTTAGGGGGTTGGTCAAAGACCACATAGGTAGGAGTTTAGGTATTGGTCAAAATATGARCAACCTACGCAAACATGGAGAATGTTCTAGCGTTACATGCWTTGGCCAATTCAAGTTGGGAGTATAATGGTAATTACACTAGGGTTATGGATGTCATAATATAAATGATGGGCATGCTTCCTATGACACGCCCAGATTTTTCGAACGCGATAAAAATTTCTACATCTTGGTTCTAGAAGTAAAATGGATAGTATATCAGTATGGGACTAATAAAATAATTCTAAATTAATTATAAAAAATTTCTAATTTTCAAATGCATATCAAATACTATGGAACTCTAAATGAATATTTGAAAGCCGGAAATACCTAGGGCTTTACAAAACCACACATAATTTCCTCCACCATTTCTCTCCCTTTTCCCACAGTTTCCCTCCATTGTGTCTCTCTATTTACAAATGTTTTTTCAATCACTCCTTATACATGTCTTTTCAATCACACCACAATGCACAAAAGAAAAAAAAAATGTAAACATCAAGAAAGCAAAATTAGGTTATCCATGGTTAGTTTTGACATTTATCAAAGTGGAAACAATATTTAGCTTAACATTGAGTCATAAATAGTGTGGCTTCATGTGACGACCTGCCCTCTCCTAGGTTCCACTGGGGCAGTATGGGCATTGCCTGCCTCTAGGTAGCTGATACATTTGAACATTCAAAGCAACTTAATCTATAAATTGGAATATGAACATCTCATTAACTACAACATCTTAAAATGTACATGATTCTAAATTTTACAACACTAAACATCATAGTACAAATATCCCAAAATATAAAAGAACCACCCTTAGTGGCAGTACATTCATTCTAATCATTACAAATGATTAGAGCTCTTAGAATTGTACCAAAATTTATGTACAACATAACTCTTCTAAAACTGAAGTTGTCGGACTTCAATGCTCGTCTGTACCCGTCACTAAAACATAAATGAGCTAGACTTAGTGAGTTCCATAAGTGTGTGATAGTGTCCAGTTTTAAGAATAATATCCATAAAACATGACGATTCAGTTTAATGAGAAAATATCAACTTTTAATGTAATATCATTACCTAAAAAGGGATAGTTCGAAAAATTCAATTTTAGATCTAAAGAAACATGCAAGAAAACTCTTCATATTATGTATAAGGTTAAGAGAATCAAACCTTAACCGTAAAAGATTTACTCTGTGGAGTCAARATATACCAACCTTATCACTCCGAATACACATGTGGTTTACAACTGAACCCCATGAATAACAGTAACAATTTAGCCGACTAGTCGTGGCTATAGGAGTCGGTCGCCTCCAGGTTAAACCTCCTAACCAAGGGCAGGAGCATCCAATATATGTTGTGGGTACGCTGTGATGTAACTGCCTGTCCAAATGGATTTGGTTCACCATAGGTATAGTCCATAGTTTTGGCCATTTGGTAATTTCCAAAGCATTTTCATCCAAGTGGCTCAAGAGGTACTCTCGCTAGGGACCAGCCAAACGTAGTACTTTATCCACTAGACTAGTACATGGAGTCACCGATTGAGTATTCATTCATTTCAATATAACCACAATTCAATAACAAGCTGGTGTACCCGATAATCTCATGAAATTCATGATTAAAATTCATGTCAAATGTGAAAATAAATATTCAAAATCCAAATTTGAATTTTCATGTTAATCGAGTAACAAAACCACTGATACTTGAAAGTTCACAAAACAAATGAATTCACAATTAAAAATACGAGAAATTTTATAAAACTTATCTRGAGTATGCTTAAATGAAAACAAACACATTTTGCRATGYTTTAAAAGATAGAGGAACTCACMTGAGTATTCTTGATTCACGCACTAAACTTCTAAATCCCTTGATTATCGTGTCCTATTAGCAGATTATACGATATTGTTTTAGTTTATATCTAAAGATGAGGTTACAATAATTCTGGAAAATAAATAATTCATTAAATGCCATCCGAGATCTTACAATTTAATGGTGATCCACATGGAGTCTCCTATGACGATTGGGTTCATTTTTGGTTTAAGGATCAACTAGATACGCAGCATCTTCTCCAAGACTATATAACTTAACAACTACAGCAAAATTAAGGACATTGCATAATCCTACAGGCATTGTGAATRATACTTGTTTGACAACTATGAAGGGAGAAAGAGAACCCTTTGATGTACTCAATATTCCAAAGACTTTGAGAGGGGAACTATACTTGGTTGCCAATTTTATCTTGTTGGATATGTAAATTTGTTATTCCAGGTAGAGAGGTCAATTGCATCGGTACTGATGTTTTTTAAGATGGCTAGCCTTATGGATTGTAGGCGAAAATTCTCACTAGCTATACCAGTTTTGACGAGTATCTACAATGGCTTGAGCAACGTCTTCCAGTCTCCATTTCTGAAGGAGTGTGGAGCAACTCCCAATTCATTATGTGTATATGTGGATTGGTCAATACTTTGGCACCTATCATGAGAGTAATAAATACTCTTCAAGTTCCATAGAGAGAAGATGACCAAGTATTTCTCTCTCTAGAAAGCACATGAAATTTTCAAACGTGGGGATCCTTCCTTCATAAATTGTAACTGTATGATTGGTGACCTTGAGAGTTCTTTGGTGGATAATAGGTCTCTATTATCAACTTGGTTTGATTATTTCATCAGTTTACCTTCTAACTTTTTGACCATTCGACAAGTACCATGTACTTGATAGAACGTTAAAGTCCGCATAGATTCTGCAGGCAACTTGGGTTTTGTCAAGATGTTCTTGGTGACTTGAGGGATAAATCTTATTCGCACATATTAGAGGATGTGATTCAACTGTGGAAATYATCTACTTCCCTTAAAACACGCTCTCTAGTTGKACTTCTAGTGAAGACGTTAAAGCCACTTGTTACCAAAGAATCCAATGCTTGGTGGGACTTGTGATCGGGTGAAATTGCAAGAGTTTCCTCCAAAAGGAAAGATATAGCAATCTCCAATCTTTTAAGACCTTCTTCTACTGGTGGCATTGGCTACTTCTAAAGAAGCTGCAGCTCTTCTAGCAAACAACATATTGATGAGCATCTATGTAGCAAAATTTCAATATGGAGTTGTGGGTTCTTCTACTGTTTGCAAGCAAATTGATACCTTTTCTATTGAAAGTGGAGTGGTGAGTGATATTGACTAAAATCATCCATGGAATCGTCCTTTGAAGAAGAAAAAGACATCGGGTGGCACTACTACTTCTTTCAACCTTTTAGAAGGAGTACCCAGTTTGACTATGTCTCCCCAGGCTTTAGCACTTCATGTAAGTATATTATTCTTAACCTAAATATTTTTAATTTGAGACTTCTTCTAATTCTTTGATTTTCTTAGTTAGGGTACTTGAAGGTTCTTTGCATATGGATGAAGTTCCTCCTTTTAGAGACGGGATTGTTAGCGGCTTGCCTCAATGGACTTGTGCAAGAATGACGATGATAACTATTCAATCTCCTATAATTGATCTGCCATTGATTAGCAATCCCATTGACAAATTAACTAGCATGCCTTTGGAGGCAAGTGGTCCACCTCTGCTTCATGTAATGAAAGAGTAAAGCCTTCTCGAAGGCAATCCGTTGATGTTACCGTTTCTGAGTTCAAAGGGGTCAACATCATGAAGGCTGACCAACTTCAATATCTTCAATTCATGTGGCGATAACTTGCAAAAAATCTTGCTCGAATACCAATCTAGTTCTATTGAAGGGAAAGTACTTATATAGTTTTTGGTGAAATAAAGAAGGTGGATGTCGTTGACCTTTCTAGCTTTGGGAAATACTTGCTTGATATTTTTGAGAAGGCTCGCAAATATGAATCTTTAAGGTCCACAGCTTGATGTCTAAGGAGGTGCATTTTGASTCTGTTTCTAAAGCTAAATCACAACTGATAGAGCTTGAAATGAGCTAATAAGAAAAATCTACTAAAGTCGACAACCTACAAAGGGAATTTCATATTCTTGAGAAAAAAAAGAAGGAACTCAAAGTCCAAGCTGATACCATAGAGAGACATCAGCAAGAAGTGTCAATACGTGTCCATGAAAGAGGAGAAGAACTGAAGAATGTGGAAGTCATTTGTTCCATCAAGAAAGAAGAGGTTGCTGCCATAAAAAAATTACCCCTTTGCAATCTGGAGGCTGTGAAGAATTTGGAAGATATGAAAGAGCTTCTTTAAGCAAGCAAGCAAGAGATGATTAACTTTAAGTTCAATGTTTGAATGGACTTTGTTTCATTCCGCCTACTTAAATACTTGTTACATATAATGAATAAAACATGCATTTCTTCTTCCATCGTTCCTCTTTTTTTCCTTCTCTCTCTATATATCTCTCTCTCTCTTTTTAAGTTTTTATCTTTTTTTTCATTTCCAAATTGTTTACTTAATTAAAGATTATCTAGTTTGTTATGTTATGATTGAAACCAAACATTAACTTCCACGCTACCTACATATCCTTTAAAAAAGGAATCAAATCAAAGTAGTTTGAGGGCGTGAAAACATATATAGGAAGGGTTCTATACAATTTATATTCTTGTGGGTCAGGAGTATCTATTTTTACCATCTTGGACTTGTTAGGGCATTTTAGCAATTTTACCACATTCAACACCTTTGATTGTTATTTTCCCCAGTTTTAACTCATCTAGGCTAGAAGCATCCATTTGTACCAACTTGGACTTGTTGGGGTATTTTAGCAGTTTCACCACATGCGACACCTTTGGTGGTTGTTTTTTACAGTTTTAGTTGCAGTTTAGGCTCTTGCAGTTGAGGAGTGTCTTGAATTTTTTTTTGAGCCATTTAGACAATTTTAACTCTTAACAAGGAGTATATATAGTTTAGGCTCATATACTAAGGAGCATCTTGTATTCAAGTGTAATAACACTTTAGATACTTGCCATTAATGGGGCCAACGCTTAATCCATCTTTGTCAACAAGTTTCTATGAACCGCTTGAATACACTTCCTGCACAACATATGGACCATCCCATTTTGCTATGAGTTTTTTTATCTTTTGAGGATATGTGTTTGGCCTTCGAATTGTGAGCACTATGTCACCAACTTGAAATGAACGAGGACGAACTTTTTTGTTGAAGGCTTTGGAGATGAGGGCTTGATAACACTTCAAATGTCGTTGTAGTTATGATCTTTTGTCATTGAGTGCTTCTAACTCTTCAAGACGTAAGCGTACATCTTCTTCATCTGTGAGCCCTTCTTGAACAGCTATCCTTAATGAAGTTAATTGACATTCAAGAGGAAGAGCTACTTTGACGCCATAATCTAATGCATACGGCGTAGCTTGTGTTGGAGTTTGAAATGTTATTCAATAAGCCCACGAAGCTTCCCCAATTTTTAGAGGCCAAAGAGTTTTGTTAAAGGCTTTAGCTAAACCACTAGCAGCTGCATAATATATCAAAGAGTTATATTATTTGAAGTTGAATTTTTTACAAAGTCTGGTCATTGCAATATTGTTAAAAGACTTTTAATTGTCAAAGATGATATATCTTGGGATTCCATAGCGATATATGATGTTTGCGAATATGAAGTCAACAACATTATGCCTTTTCACTTCCCTTAGCTCCACAGCTTCAACCCATTTTGAGAAATAATTCGGTGCTGCTAAGATGAACACATGTCCAAACATATGATTTTGGCAATGGTCCGACTATATTAAGTCCCCAAGCATYAAATGGCCAAGATACGACTGTTGGATGCAATGGTTCTTGGCGGTTAATAGATATAATTGCTGTGAATTTGACAAGCTTGACATTTACGAACATATTCCAGGCAATCTTTTACCATTGTAGGCCAGTAATATCCTATTCTTTTAATCTGAAAATGAAGTTTGGGTTCGAATTGGTGAGCCCCATAAATACTAGAATGAACCTCTGCTAATGCTTGCATTACGTCATCTTCTCCTTAGTTGTGTAAGAATACTCCTTCAAACAAACATTAATAGAGGATATGTTCAAAGTAAACAAATCTTAAAGCTCATCGGCGGATGTCACTTTTCCTACATGGTTCTCCAGGCAGGATACCATAACAAAGGTGATCGATAATTGGTTGACACCAATCTTCCTATCAATGTCACTGGCTAAAAACATTGGTTGTGCTATCTATATCTTCTCCTTCATGATCTTCATCTTCATTTTTTTGGTAAAGGAGGCACAACCTAATTTTAACAAATTCATATTTGATTTTGTGGATCCGGTAAGGGTAGGATAGAAGTCAGTTTTGCCAAAGCATTTGCTTGTCAATTTTCATTCATTGGCACATGTTCTATAATTGCATCAACCAACCATTTCATTATTTGTCTTGCATATTTGTAATAAGGAAGGGATTTCGGGTTTATTCACTTCATTAACATCAAGAACTTGTTGACTATTAGTTTTGAATCTCCATAAAATCTAAGTTGCAACTTTTGCATTTTCATGGCTATTTCCAACCCAAGAATGAGAGCTTATTTTTAGCAACATTGTTTGAACATTTTTGAGTTAAAGAGAACGAATATGGCGAAATATCACCTTCAGGTGTAACAAAAATTATTCCAGCTCTAGAAAACCGTCTAGATGAACAACTGCATCAAAATAGATCTTCCATGAAGGTGAAACTTCAACCAGCAGAGCATTTTCGTTTACAAACTCATCAAACATGTCCCATTGGATAGGTATGGGGTGATCAGCCAAGAAATTAGCCAAAACTTGCCTTTTCACGACCTTAAACAATCTCAAATTGTTGTAACTGTAGGTACCATCTTGCTAAACGATTATAAAGAATAGGTTTAGTCATTAAATACTTGATCGGATTTGCTTTTGAAATGAAATGCATCATAAGAGCATGAAAATAATGTTTTGACTTCTGGATTGCAAAGATGAGAGCCAAACATAACTTTTCTATCGACGAATACTTCACCTTTTCTATAGTTCTACTCAAATAATACAAGGCCTTCTGCTTATCTTCCTCATTTTTGTGAGAAAGCAAAGCCTTGACAAAACATTCTTGGATAGAGATATAGAGCAGCAAAGGCTTTCCCTRTATCGACGCAGTCAAAACGAGAGATTTCACTAGGTATGCCTTTATACTTTTAAATGCATTTTAACAAGCTTCATCCCATTCAAAAGGTACTTCTTTTCTCATCAATCGATTGAATGGTTGACACGTACCTGCAATATTTGAGATAAATGTTTGCAGATAASTCAATTTCCCTTGCAAGCTTCATATATCATGCACATTTTGAGGCTTTGGCATTCTCAATATGGCATATAATTTGGCTTGATCAATTTCAATGCCGCGTTGGCTCACAATGAAGCCCAAACATTTTCCTGAAGGAACTCCAAAGGAGCATTTCAAAGGATTCATTTTCAGATGATGTCAGCGTAGCTGTTCAAAATCTTTCCTCAAATATTTTAAATGATCATCCCATTTTCGTGACTTACGACTAGATCATCCATATAACATTCAACGTATTTATGGAGCATGTCATTAAACTTCTTTCGCATTGCTCACTGGAATGTCGCTCATGCATTCTTCAACCAAACGACATAACCTTGTAGAAATAAATACCCTTGGGAGTGCAAAAAGTAGTCATCTCTTCATCCCTTGGTGCCATTTGTATTTGGTCATAGCCAGATGATCCATCCCTGAAGGTTAAAGCCTTGTGTCCAATGGTAGCATCAATCATGCGTTCGGTAATAGGAAGGGGAAAACCATCCTTCAAACATGCATTGTACTCAAAATTTGACAATTTTTCTTTCTTACAGGCACAATGCTAGAGATCCACATAAGTTATTTGACCTCTCGAACAAATCCAGCCTCGATAAGCTTGTTGACTTCTCTTTCGATTGAAGGGACAAACTCAGGACGAAGACGTCTTTGTCCCTACTTTCTAGCTTCTCATTTGATGGCCAAATAAAGAACTACAATTTTTTAATCTAAACCTGACATTCTCTATATGTCCAAACGAAGAAATTTCTAAATTCATGCAAAAGTTGGATATATACTTYACTTTCTTTTGGAGATAAAAAAGTGCTTATGTARATTGGGCATAGATCTTCTTCCATGCCTTAGTTGACTTTCTTTAACTCGTCCAAAGTGGCTTTCATACCTTTTCAAGTGTGCGAGGTGCCTCTTCAACAATTTTTTCTTCATTATGTTCATTAACAATGCTTATATGGTAAGATGATTCCATACTCTCTTTGTTTTCTTCCTTTAGTTTTGTATAAACTATGGTTTTTAGTTTAGCTTTGAGAATATTGCCACAATCCACAAGAAGTGTAGTTTTCCTTCTCATCTTGGAGATTATTCTGTTTCGACACTCATTTGCATCAATCTCCGCATATGAAGGTTTCTCAATTTTTTGAATTGGCCTGGACTCTTTGTCTATTCTAAGTCTTTTGAAGGCAGAATTTCTATTTAATCTTCTCTCTTAAGGTCCCACAGTTTGAAAACTAAGGCATGGGAGATTGCTTCCTCTAATCGATCAAAGACGGACTTATGGCRTACCGTCAAATGCTCAYCTTCCACTGAAATRTAATAATTGYTTACTCACTTTATTGCTATATGCACAAGTATAGGTTGCTTGAATCTGATGCCTTTCCGTTAACTATCCATGTTATGTCATTCAAGCCATGCCTCCTTTGATTTAACGATTTCAGGAATAAGTTTTTCTAGGGCATTTTGACTTCGTGAATCATACCCAGCTTTAGCAAGAAGTTTGTATGCATTAGCATTGAAGCCCTCCTCAGTTCTTTTAGAAGGTAATTCATCGTGGACTATGGTGCATCGTCACTCACCAAAATATAATATATGAGCTCACAGTACGATAGCAAGCAAAATCGTCTCCCACAGGGAACAGCAAATCAATTTCTTCCCTCTTACGACCACTTCAACTTTGGTCACACAGTGGTGGATTAACAATTAAATTTAAGTAAGGGAACAATTAATTAAAGAAAACTATATTTAATAATAAACTTTTGATAGAAAAAAAGGCTCTGGTTAAGGTAATTAAATCCAAATTAGTTCAAGCATTTAATCATTGATTCAATAATTTACTCAATTTTCACATATAAATTAGTTATGGTTGTCAAAGAAAGTTTTAAACAATCAATCCCTCCTTAAATGTCGATGATTAAAAGGAAAAGCCTTGTTAATTAGCCCCTAATCGATAGACAATCTCAGAGATAGCATATTAGATTTAATGTACCGACAATATTAAATATTAGAGAGACCCAATTCTAATCAATAAACTCTGATAGCAGGAGAAATAATACCAATTTATCACTCTATTAAACCACAATAAACAATTACGAATTTGCCTAGTTTAACTTGACTACAAGCTATTAGACTTAATCAAATATATTCGCATAATATTCAATCAAGTCAACAACTATTAATAATAATTATAAAGAATAACAAATACCTGTTAATAACTGAGTAAATGAACACTTTTAGATCTCAGAAATAAACTGAATTAATTTATTAATCCTTAACCAGAATAGAAGAACTTAGAAACAAAATATTTTTTGGAAAATAATAATGTCTAAATGAAATAATGGAGAATATGATGTCTTTTATGTTTCTTGTGCTCCCTTTATATAGAGTAGGAAGCAATAAGAATAAGAAACAACAAGAGTATGAAACAATTAGAATAGGAAACAACTGGAATTCCTAAATTGTCTTAACTACCTAATTCGAATAATCAAAATCAAATCAATCATATCACTGATTGATTACAAGGGATAGATATCTCACAAAATCCTCCTTAGATAATAGGTGTTGCTAAACAGATAGTCTTCCAATCTTCAAAAGAATCCTCTAAATTCGTCCATCCACGAGCCCACATAGTAAATTTTGTGCACTTCTGGAAATTTGTCTCAATTTACTCCAATAATGCCTCTTTTTTTTCTATTACATTCGCAGAGTCCTAAATGAATAAAATATCAAACAGGCACATAATTAATGCAATAATTATGTTCCAAATTCCATCAAATATCTATATATATTGCACTAATTTAGACTCTATCAACTTCCCCACACTTAAATGATGCTTGTCCTCAAGCATTTTCCCAAAAATAGCAAACAAAAAACACAATACAACCACACATTTAAGCAATGTCTAATAATCTCAAAACTTCCTCAATGTATGTAGAATCATAAATAAGCTAAAATCCAACAGCAATCACATGCAATCCATAGCACTCAACCAAAGTAAATGTTAACCCCTTAATAATTGCCTCAAAGCTAAAGCATACACTTCTCAACTAATCCCACAAGGATAAGCAATCTTAATCACTCAAAAATATACATGGTTAATATCACTCAAGTTGACAAAAGATGTCATGACCATAAGCTTGCACATATATCAAATTGCTACCACTGTAAAGCAAAAAGTATGCACCAATCAAAGGTCTTTATTTGGTTGTAATAAGGCCAGGGTCATAGGTAAGATTTAAGAAGGATATAAAAGGGTTTAACATCAAAGAGAATGCACAACCAATCCAATGATGTTCAATCACGTTGAACTTACTTTCAATTTCCTACAACTCTTTCTTCTTCTTTTTTCAATTTTTTTTATTTTTTTGGGTATATCATATGGTAGTTCACAACATCTCATCAAATTATAATATGCTACTACTTGCAACCTTTTTGTTCTTTTTTTTCTCTTTTGCTTTTTGGATCTCTCTCTTTTTATAGACATATACTCTCGTYGGTTCTTTTTTTCTTTACTCTTTTGCACATGTATTTTCCTCCACAATAGAATTCCAGAAAACCAATTCATATGTTCCACCAAACATTTGCTTCACAATCAACTAGTAATGCATTCTCTTGACAYTAGGGTTCAAAGATATTCTATAAGCAAAGAATATGGTCAAAGGTCAAATTTTTTGTGTGGTTTAAACAAAGAGAAGATAATAAGGCTCAAAAGGGGTTTACTAGGGATAATTATTCAAAGTTAGGTTAGTCAAAAGCCAAAAAGGATAAATTCCTAAGTGTCTTAATCATTTTGGTACATAGATCATGCTATGTGGTCTTGAAATGCATAATGGTGCAAGTTATAGAATAATTATCTAATGTGCAACAACCGCTCAATCAAAGAAAAAATGAACATATAGAAAGAAAAGCTCACTAAGGCTCAAATCTCACTCATAAGTGTTTTTTTTTTTTTTTTTTTTAGGTTGATCTATACATGTCTTTTATCCAAGGTACCAAAGGGGACACACTCGCATATGCTTGAAATAGCTACTTCTACATGTAATCAAAGAGGATTCAAACTCAGCAAATGGCAAAAAGTGCATTGAGATTTTTGAAATCCTAGAGAAATAAATTCCAACTAGTRAACAATCACGAAAAGAAAAAGAAAAAGAAAAATACTTTTGTATTTCTTTTTTTATGTTTTTGACAAACAGAACCCTACTATTTCGAAAATAACAATAAAGAACTCTCCCTTACACTTAAAGGGTTCATTTTCCTCAAGGAAACATGAAATAGATGAGACAGGAAACATAAATTAACAAAAAGAATATTTGCAACACAAACAAACAAGAAATATAAAAGACGAAAAACAAAAATGAAAAGAATAACAAAGGGGAAGGGAAAACAAGAGCTAGACTGCCCTATGGGGGAGGATGAAGTGATGTCGATGAGGTGGTCATGCAGTTTTGTAGCGTCCAGCAAGCAGTAGTGGTGGTTGAACAGCAGAATATAGGTAAAAATGTAAAAAGTAAAATGTAAAAGGGAAAGGAATTTTTTTTTGGATTTTCTGAAAACAAAAATAAAATGAAAAATTGAAATCTTTTTTAATTTTCTGAAAATATATAAAAAAATCTTTGTTGTATTATCTGAAACTAAAAGAAAAGGAAAACTTTTTTATTTTTTCTTTTATTTTATATTTTATTAAAAGAAAAAAGTAAAAAAGAAAAGAAAAAGAAAATAAAAATATGTTTGTGTAAATAAAAGAAGTAAAAGAAAATTTGTGGCTAAGTCCATATAGGCATATAATATTTTGACTATGCTTCTGAAAAATTCTGAGAACTCCAAAACTTATTCCTACGAAATTTGTCTTCAAAAACCAAAGAAATCAGTTATTACTCAAGATGGGAAATAAAAAAAATTGAAAAGAAAAGACCATGAAAATCATTGGGTTGCCTCCCAACAAGTGCCTTTCTTTAATATCTTGGCAAGACATTYTACTTCTTCAGATTAATCGATATCATTTGAACTGATTGTATCTCCTCAACCTTAGACACCCATATACTCAAGAAAATATTAAAGTTTGTGACCATTAACATTAAAAGTTTAACTAGTGTCCAAACCTAGATCTCAATTGAACAATGAGAAATATGTTAGTAACAATTTCAAGAATTTATGCACCCCCTCAATAGTAAAATTTCTGTTAAGAGCAACTTTCAACTTATCATTATTATGCATTCCGCTCTAGAGGAATAAAAACATCAATATTGAAAATTGAAGGTTCATCACTAGGGTGTCGCATAGAATCACAAATAATTTCACCACAAAATTCTGTGGTAGGTGTACCATCATATTTATCAATTTCTGTCCTATATGTTTTATAAATTGAATTAGAGTAACTATCATCTTTCATATCAAGCTCATAAAATTCATTTGGAACAACCATCTCATAAGTAATTTGAACTAAAACATCCTCCCGAACCCCCTCATGATTCACCTCAGATCTATCAAGAAGTTGAACAATCACACCTATTTCCCCTTAATAAAGAAATATTCAAGGATGAATAAAGAGAAAAAGGCATGATATTTATATGAGCTCCAAGATCTAACAAGGCATTCCCAGTGCTAGCATCACATACTTTAAAGGGACAGTAAGTATAACTTGGTCCTTACATTTGTATTGCAGTTGCTTTTGAAGGTTAATAGAACTGCTCTTTGTCACACTTATCAATTCATTGTCTTTTAGCTCTATCTTGTTTATGGACAACTCCTTAAGAGAGTAAGGATAATGAGGTATTCGTCTAATTGAATCAAATAAAGGGGAATTTACCTCAACCTCGTGAAAAGTCTAGAGAACTTCCTGCTCTTCCTCTTCTTTCTTGAATTAAGCTAATCTAGAAGGAAATGAAGGACTTATCGCTAGTGTATTTGATTGTTCATTATCAATTRATTTGGATAGCTCAATTCGTGATTGGGGAGTAAATATTTCCTTCTCTTCCTCTTCTCTTTGCGCAAACTCATCATCTTCCTCATGTGCTTCCTCCTCAAACGAAGTACTGTACACCTCAATTTCACTCACCAAGGTCATGGCACCCACACTTGCTCTTGGAACTATATAAACTTGAGAAGACAACCCCTCCTAATTTTCTTCAAACTTACTTATTGCGATTGCCATTTGTTAGATTTGGACTTTTATGTTGTGTAAGTTTGCCATTATCTCTTGTTCATACTTTTTTGAAATCTGAGATTTTCCTTTTGAATCAATTCAATATCTTTAGCATTTATTTTAACAAGATCTACAAGAGGCACACCTGGCTCCAGATTTGGAGGGAGTTGTTGTGGTTGAGTAGGCTTCCAAGGTTGAGAATGTTGAAAATTTTATGGTTGTGGTCCATAACTAAAATCATAATAATTACTCTATCCTAAGTTGTAAGCATCTCATAAAGATTATATTCCCATTGTGTTGGGCTTGGAAATCCTCCATTTTTCACACACTCATAGGGATCATCTTGAAGTATAGGACATTCATCGGTAGGATGACCCACGCTGGAACAAATTCTACAAGTCTCCACTTGTTGTATGTTTCCTAGTGACCATTGTTGAACACTAGAAACTGGTTCAAGTACTTTAGGTTCAAGAGAAGACATACTTACATCATTCATCCATCTTGAATACATGTCTTGTCCAAATCCAAATGGTGGCAATGCATCAACCATGAAAGAGCTCATATTTGAAGATCAAGGAGACAATATCGGTTAAATAAGCATAAATCAAGGAGTTAGATAAGGTTGAAAGAAACTGATTACTTAAAACCGATCCCCAGCAATGGCGCTAAAATTTTGTGCATTGTTAATTCACCAAAATATAATATATAAGTTCACAGTACAATGGCAAGCAAAGTCGTCTCTCATCGGGGACGACAAATCAATTTCTTCCTCTTACAACCACTTCATCTTTGGTCAAACAATGGTGTATCAACAATTAAATTTAAGTAAGGGAACAATTAATTAAAGAATACTATCTTTAAAAATAAACTTTTGATAGAAAAAAAGCTCTGCTTAAGGTAATTAAATCCAGAGTAGTTCAAGCATTTGATCATTGATTCAATAATTTACTCAATTTTCACAAATAAATTAGTTATAGTTGTCAAATAAAGCTTTAAACAACCAATCGCTCCTTAAGTGTCGATGCTTAAAAGAAAAAGCCTTGTTAATTATTCCTTAATCGATAGACAATGCCAGAGATAGCACATGAGATTTAATGTATCGATAATATTAAATATTAGAAACACAATTCTAATCAATAAACTCTAATAACAAGTTTATTAAATTAGCCTGTTATCCCTCCTTGGAAAATCTCACTCTGATAGCAAGAGAAATAATACCAATTTTCCACTCTTTAAACTACAAACAATTATGGATTTGCCTGGTTTAATGTGGCTACAAACTATTATACTTAACAAAATATATGTGCATAATATTCAATCAAGTCAACAACTATTAATAATAATTACAAAGAATAACAAATACATGTTAATGATTGAGTGTTTCTCCATCATTGTCAAGTCGATTTAGTACTAGAACAATTTTGAGATCTTGCTGTTGAATGTGCTTTGCAAGATTTTTCACAATTTTTGTCAGTCTATTCTTCTTCGAGAATTGAGATGTCTGCCATCATAATAGGCATAACGAATGAATTTGTGGTTGGATCCTCATGAGTCATCACATCAAGCTTTGGATTCTCAAATCTGAAGTAGATCCACCCTCAGCATGTTTGGATTTTTGAAGTTTGGTTCTTGCATTCAACAAAGACAAAGCTGTTTTTATGGCAGAGCTTACTCCCATTTCTCCTTCTTGGGAAAGAACATCCTTGAAGATTGGGTTGGTGTATTCAAAGATCGGGTACTCTTGCACATCTTTTCCTTTAGTGGATGACGCTTGCTCCGCGCTATAGGTCCTGCATATATATCCAACATGGTTGAATTAGCGACAGCATCAATTGTTGTAGATTTAGAAGGGATAGCTTTCGAGATGAGTTCTTGGGARAAATTGATGAATTTGACTTGATTTGATTTGATTTGAAGAGAAGAAATGAATGACAGAGATTGTMTCATTRGACATGCCCACTACAAGATATAAGGGAATTTGCGAGGGATTGTGTGTCGTCGCTAACTAAATTTGTGAGGGACTATTTCAATGGAACCATCGTAAATTTGTTACAAATTTGAAGGTTGAATCCATAATGTCTTACATGAAGTTATTTTGTGAGGGATTTACGAGGCAATAATTAATAAAATATGTAAAAATAATATGGCCATCACAAATGTCTCGTAAATTTGCAAGGGATTTGTGAGGAAATAATTAATAAAAATAAATAAAAATTAGGATCCTTTGCAATTCCCTCACAAATTTGCAAGGGATTTGAGAGGGAACAACTAATAGATTAAATAAGAATTAAGATACTTCATAAATCCCTTGCAAAGCCCTCGCAAATTTYCGGGGGATTTGCGAGGGAATAACTAAAAAAAAGTAAATAAAAATTAGGATACCTCGCAAATCCCTCACAAATTTTGTAAGGGATTTGCAAGAAAATAGCTAATAGATTAAATAGAATTAAGATATCCCTCTCAAATTTTCAAGGGAATAAACTAATAGATTAAGTAGAAATTATTATTTTCCTTGCGAATCACTCGCAATTTACCAAGATATTTGCAAGCGAATAGCTAATAATAGCAATTATTATTTTCCCTTGCAAATCGCTTGCAAATTTGCAAGGGATTTACGAAGGAATAGCTAATAGATTAAATAGGAATTATTTTATCCCTCACAAATCTCTTGTAATTTGTGAGGGATTTGCAAGCGAGTAGCTAATAGATTATAAAATTTAAGATTTTTCTCGCAAATCCTTTACAATTTTGCAAGGAATTTGCAAAGGAATAGCTAATAGATTAAATCGGAGTTAGGATATCACTTGCAATTTTGCAAGGGATTTGCAAGGGAAAAATTAATAAATAGAAATAAAGATTATTATATCCCTTGCAAATTTGCAAGGGTTTTGTGAGGGAATTGTTAATAGATGAAATGCGAATTAAGATGATGTTCCTTGCAAATCCCTTGCAAATTTTGTGAGGGATTTGCAAGGGCCCTCCTATTTTTAGTTTTTTTTTTTCAATTTTCAAATTTTAATAAATTTTAAAAATATTTAATRCCTTTCTTAATAAATTCAATCATTCATCATCAACACACTTTCAATTAATAAAATTATAAATGTATATTGCTTAAAAATTATAAAATTCATAATAAGATATCATTAGTCATACAATCATTCAATGATTAAGTAAAAAAGTATAATAAACAAATTATAAATGGAAAAAATATAATGTAAAGCCCAAATAAAACAAGAGTATCAAGAAAATTGATCATCTATGGGGCCCTTATCATCATCCTCATCATCATCATCACCATCATCATCTACTGCCGTTTGTGGAGGATAATGCATCCCTAAATGTTGCATCACCATGTGGTTCATTTTCATAATTGTTCTATCTTTCGATCCTTCTTTTTCATGTTCTTTCGATCCTTTCTTCTTTTCCCATTAGATCAAATCTTTCCTCTTCAATAAAAGCTAAAGCAGACAAAATACTTTGCAGCATTCCTGCTCTTAAATGGAACAGCAAGTATGAGTGGCACCATAATATTACTCTACGGTAATAGCAGAGGCATATAAACACAAAAACATTATATTCAGAACTAGTACAGGGGAGTGTATAAGTCAAATATACCTTGTGAACTGCTTTCTCTATTTGAGATACTTTGCAAACTTAAAGCAAACCGGCAACATACAGGTGACAGATATTACTTTTTACCATAGGACAAAGAGGTTTAATAGGACGGAAACCAACTTATAGAAGAAGGAACAAGAGAAAAAGGGGGAGGGGGTTGTTCGTGGTGTGCAAGTCACTTGAATTGCTCTTCAGTTTGGTTTTGGGAGGATGTGAGGCACTACTTAGGAAAAGGAAATTAAGTAGCTCACGGAAAACATAAAGGCAATTATGACTATTGAGCCACCACAACTGAAATTATGTATATCAAGAATACTATATTAAGGACTGGAACAAAATTGAGCAAAATAAATAAATTAAGCTTGAAGAAAAATATGACCATTCAGAATACACCATTTTGCACACATAGCAGACCAAACAACCCCTTGAATAATGTTGAATTAATGTTATTGCAACGCCCTAGCACTTTATCAGAGCCCATATGCATGAACATCCTGAAGCATTCACAATTTATAAGACCTGAATTAAAGATAACACGACCACAAGAAGGTTACTTCCTTTTGTTATCCTCCAAGGGAATTTGATTTATTAAGAGAAATTTTCATGGAAAGGAAACTTATTAAGAAGATATAAGAAGAGTATAAGGTTCTACGGATCAAATGCTAAGAAGATGGAACAAACAACTGAAATGAAATAGTAAATTTTACATATTTAATTATTTAGTTCTACCATCAATAGTAAAACAAGTTATCATAAGTTTAGGATTCTTAAGGCTCTGGCAAATAGCAAATTATGTGCAAACATTCTGCACAGACGTACGTACATAGAAAACTAGGAGACAATTTACAACGATTAGCCAAAAAAAAAAAAAAAAAGTACAGTACTATACCAAGTCTTAACAGGACATCATCATTTTCAAAGTTACTTTCCTCACAAGAGTTTGGTCAAGAAAGATATTATCCAATAATTACATGAATAAAAGGCCAGTTATCAGGTTTGGGAGTTAAATAAACGAAATAACTGTTAAGAAACCAAGCATTGGATGGAGGTAGAATTACAATGGCTTCCTGGATACAATCCTTTAACTATGTCTTCTATTCACAACACAAATTTAATCAGGATTCTCCAGGTATGGACGACAGAGTTATATATGGTTCCAACTTCTAGGATAGTTAGGGTTTAACAGGTTTAAAGCTTAACCTAGGAAATATAGCAAAGAGAATTTGGTTGCATTTTCAAATTTCCAACTTTTTGCTGGAATGATACTACAAATAGTTCAAGAATAATCATTGATCTTTCAAGTGGAATAGCATCACAATCTACAATGAATTGTCTAACTAATTGCCTGTGGCCAAAAGAAACCGAAGACTGATTTGTGGACTAGAAGTCACTAAAGAAGGAAATCAAAATAAGTGAAAAAACGAATCATAGATGAAGCATTAAGCTCAAAATGACATAGAAATCATGTTTCAGCTTGTAACTAAGCCATCCCAAAAATTCCAAATGTTCCAAAAAGTTTAAGTTCCTTCATTAAACTAAACGCTACTGGAAAACAAAGGAATAGAAGGGTATTCATATCTTTTATGAAATCATGAAGCAAATTTTCCAATATGGACTTTTTTTACGGATAAAGAAAATTCTGAATTCAAGAAACATTCATCTTTAAAGACAATRAAATTCCACATGCAGTTCTTTTTAAGTAATCCATGGCAACATGCTCTTATGTCTAGAAGCCTAATTGCTTTATCAAAAAAGCAAGTATTTCCAAATAATGAAACATTATCAGAGCAAAATTGGCTTAGAAAAGATTATTTGTGCCTCTATCTTTCCTCCCTCTTAATCTAAAATACTAAATCAGCCACCAGCATTAGCTATCTACATTAACAGCTTTTGCTTTTACTCGCTATCTACAAACCATTTTTATCTTTTACTTTTTATTTCAAATTCCCCTCAGGATCACGAAGCCACATAATTCCCCAGTGCACATACCCTTACGTGCAGTGCAACCAACAATTATCAGTCCGAATATTGTTAAACCCTTTGTGAACTACTTCTTCACATCGAATGCAGGACACTGTGGCTCTTGGAAACATTGATCATCCTGATTCTTTCTTATCTGCGAATCTATGATTCCCATAAAAAAGCTGAATTTCATATATATCATTTGTCTACATCTATTTGGTCAATATAGCTTGAGCGAACAGGTTAGACACAGAATATGAGATTCTGAAGTACTCAGAGGAAGTACCTAAAGAAGGGGAAAGGCAAAAATGCTTAACTTAGTCTCGTAAGTTGACAACCAATATTAAGCTAAAATTTATCCATCATTTTCATAACATCACATCAATATGTTACACACGATACTTTCTTCTTCCCCCCAACACCCACCTTTGGGGGGGGGGGGGGGGGGGGGCGATGTATGCTATTCTATATAAATACCTTTATTCTCCTTATACAAAAAGAATAAAAAAAATCCAAATTCTGTATCAAAGACTATTCCAAATATACATGCAATTGGCAAATGCTTCCTAATCATAGCTTCTCAGTTTACAATCCTGTCAAAATATAAACTATTCCATCGCGAACATACACGTCATGTGCTGTAATAAAGTTTCTAAACAAAAGACTACTAATAATAGTAATAATAAGTAACAACAATAATGTTATTGATAATAATAATTGAAAAAAACTAAGCAACTTCACAAGAAACACGCACAAGAGAGAACAAAAACAATACCAAACTTCAAAAGACCAATGAGCTGTAGGTTTTTCTGCAATTAAACTTACGAAATATAATATGTAAGAGAAGCTAGTAATAACTAATTTACGTACTAGTAGTAGTTACTGATTTTTCTGAAAGTWTACCTTTAGATAATCTAAAAGCTTTAGGTTGCAACCTGATTCTGAGTTCAACAGGTGAGGAGTTGTGAGTGGGTGGGTTGGTAAGCATGTTTCATAGTCAAATGTTAACAGAACCAAAGAGGATGTGCCAGTCCTAGGCAAACATGTTGAGCTAATATAGTATGATCCAAGGACATTTCCGCAAAAAATCGACAGCAAATAGGAATATCTCTAATCCCCCTTCTTCTTTTAGACTAAAAATCCCATGGTTGGGGAAGTAAACAAAAATAATTAAACCCTGCACCCAATCTTCACACACAGGACTTTAACCAAAAAAAAAAAAAAAAAAGAGGCTTAATACACCAGAATCAAATAACCTCTGACACAAAAGGCATGGATAAATAAGTATTTCAAGGAAACATACCAAGTTGCTTCAAGATGTGACAAACAGTTGTGTCAGCTACAGTTAACTGAAAATTTGGAACCATCAAAACGGAAAGAAGGTAATTACAACTATTCCATGAAACAAAACCTCTACAGTAGAGCCAAAATTAAAAAAAAAAAATTCCAATTTCATCCACCTTAATGTTACCAATAATCAGATCAAAACATAAAGCTCTAGAAAAAACCTGTTTTCCAAAATGCTGAAGGAATACAAGCAAAAGATTTAGCTCCAAATTGCCATTCACACCATAGAATGCAATCCGTACCAGAATATATACATCAGATTTGACAAAGCTAAAGCATTGCGAATATATCATGCACATTAAAGAAACCCAAACGATAGTAGTAATATAACAATGCTAATAACTTATTCACCCCATTATGTAGCTATTAATGGTTAAAAGTAAGATCCTCACCGTGTTGTAGTCAACCTCTTTAAGGATCCCACATATTGCATTCCGAAGTTGATTATCACTTGGCTCCTCTTTGTCTTCTTTAGGCTTGTATTTCCCTTTCTCAACCTTTTTGCCTTCAGCAGATAAAATATCATCATACTCCAACAAGCAAATTCTAAATGTGAAATTTGCACACAAATGTACAACTCCTATATGTAATTTGAGAGTTCACTATGATATTCAAGCACATACACAAGCCAAAACCTGAGGGAAGAAAAAATGGATTTGATAGAATACAACATATACAGGTAATTAAATTTCTTACTTGCACTCTCCTGAGAAGCAAGCTTCTTCGGAGTCGAGGTCCTTTCCTTAACCATTTCAGTTTTCTTCTTCTTTGAGGACAACTTTTGGCTTGTGCCATTATTTTCACTAACATTTGGACGACTAGGATTTGTTTCTGAAGGGGTGGATTTGGGTGGTGCGCCGGATATTTTCGAGCTAGCAACTTTTTTGGTCTTAATTGCTGATCTCTTCTCATTGGTGTCTTCTTTTAAATCTGTTTCTGTTTTTCTTTCTCCTCTTCAGACTCACTTTCAGATTCATTTTCTTTCTCCTCAATGCCAGCCTGCTCAGACATCTCATCATTTGAAAAATTTCCAACTAAATAGAGAAATATTTCCAAAGCCCAATTTTTTCCAAATAAATAGACTTAAAAATCACTCAAAAATTTTTCCTTAGCCCTTGAGAAAAATTTTAAAATCCCAAATCAAATCAAGAAATAGCAAGCAAATTGAGTTAATATTCCTCAAATACCATCCCTCCTAGATGCAATGAATTCGCTGGTGTACCTCACCAAAGTTGCGATGGATTAGAAAGGGATATTAGTTTGGATGCTATTCACTCGCAAGAAATTTGCCAGGGATTTGGGATGGTTAGTGTATCACTCACAAGTATCCTACCCATTTTGTGGTAGTGGCAAATCCATTGCAAAATTCCGAAACTTTTAAGCCCTCACAAATCTATTGAAAATTTGCTAGAGACGTTTGTAGTGGCCAAAATTTGTTTATACGAATTTCTCGTCTGTAAAATACAATAGGAAAATAAGATAAACGTATAATGAAGAATTAATCTTATCAATTTCATAAGAAAATGTTACAATTCCTAAAATGTTCTCATGTTAAGAACTCAATCCGTTAATTCTTCTATTTGGAATTTTCCAAGGGATACCTAACTTGATCTCGAGAGAGAAATTTGGTGTTTGTTCTTCTAAGCTTCTCTCAATATGAATTTCTGGACCTCAGTATGAGCTACGTGGATTTACTTGATTTGCCAAGTTGCATCCGTGATTTTCATTGGTTGAACGTTGTCATTCTTTACACGTGTCAACCATTCATTGGTCAAGACGTTAAATACTCCACAATTAGAAATATTCAAATTGACTCTTAATTAGTTAAATAAATTATGAAAACTTTTCATATCGATTGGTACAATGTAAAAAATCTCAATGGAACAAAGAATAATTGCAAATAAGTAATTAAGTTTTATAATGCAATACACCATCAAAACTGTCTGAACAAACTAACCAACTTCACCCACTTAACTTTGTGAGAATTGGTATCCACAATAACAAAATTACATCTAATGGAGGAAAGGAAAAAGGTTTCAACGGAGATGAAGAGAAGAAAGAGTCATTGGGGTTGCATTTGAGCTTTTGGACCACAAATAGCACATTATATTCTTCTGTTCAAATGAAGGAAAAATTTTCAGAGTGAAAAGCAAGAGTTCTCTTGCTCGATCTGAACATTTATCGTTTCAATGCTGAATGTAGGAAGGTTTAGATGTTTATAATGAAGAAAATAAGGAGTGATGAAATGATGGTTTAGACTTTGGTGTATCAATTAGGCATTGAGAATGCCTAAAAAATTATGAATATTAATGATTTAATGATAACTAGGGTTTGAAATTTTAAATTTTGGATGAAGTTTTGATCCAAATACATCTTAAAGTGTTGATTTCTTTGTACATGAGTGGTGATCGAACCTTTGATCTAAGAGATCAGAATATCGAATTACTTACACCAACAAAATTTGATTACTGCCACTCCTCTTGCTATGCTGAGATTGTGCCTTACTAAAACATTATACGTTCCAATTGAACATATCTTTGTCCACAGGAATGGTTAAATATGGCTAATCCTTGCACTAATTTAACCATTTTTAGGTACACCTGATCCGAACATTGTTGTATAAAGACAGCTAAAGACTGTTTCGTAGGACAGTACATGTGCCATATTAAATGATGAATTGAAACTAATAACAACTGCATCCACAAAGTTTAAGTGATGATAATATTATAATTCAATTGATAAAAAATATTCTGTATCAGATTATATGTTTAGAATTCAATTTTTATTTTTTTCATTTTTATTTTTATCAAAATGTTATTTTTTGATATATATATATGCGGTTGACATTTTTATATTATTATTATGAAAATGAAATTTCAATAGTTCTGCTTGGCCCCAGTTATCCTTGCATACAGTTTTTCTTGTTAAATTTCCTATTTTCTTACTTGTTTTTATTTCTTTTTAAGAAAATACTGGCCAACCACTAGAATGAACATAGACTGCTTGTTCGATAGTGGTATAAGTAGAGAGGAAAATGGTGGGCTGCTTGTTGGAACAGTGACTTCGATGATCTTTTTTTATGCCATGAACGCTATGCGGTTACCCATGGGAGTTGTGCAGAAATTAGAGAAGATTAATAGACATTTTGATTGGGGAGAACAAGCWCATCAATGCAAGTTCCATCCGGTGAGCTGGGTGCTAGTTGGTAGTCCCAAAGATAAAGGCGTGACTAGAATTGTTGGAGGAAGAATGCTAGAACATTGTGAACTTATCGCCATTACGAGAGGGAAACAGTTAGCTGTGGATCTTGGACTTCCAAGCTTCTGGATTGAGTCTGATTTCCCATAAACTTGGACGACTGGAAGATGATTTGTCCCCGTTAGGGAACATGGTGCATATTATCCAACGAAAAGCGAGAGAAAACCTTTTGTACACCAGGGGCTTCAACCATCTTGGACTATTTGGTCCGCATAGAAGATGCATAATCAAGCAATATGGGCTGATATGTTCTTAAGTACTTTAAAAAGAAAAAGAGAAATTCTATTGCTAGTTACTATCTTCCTTCCGTCATATAAGTTATTTTGCATAGAACAAATTTAAAATAAAATAATTTTAACTTAAAATACCTAAAATACCCTTTTATCTTTTAATTTTCTTTTTCTCAGTCCAAAAATATGCATTTTATTTTATCCTTATCTTTGTAGTCAATCAATTAATGAGACTGGTGGAGTACCGGATATTCACATTCACAGAACCTCGAAAGAGGAAAATAAAACAACCACCAATTCCTTATCTAAATCATCCACTCCTTTCAAAACATATTAATCAATCAACCATGAATACACTTCAATTGACTAACTAATTTTTAAATATTTTTATTTGATTGATTAAATATCCAAAACTGAGATTGTCTATGTAAATTCTTATTTCAGGAGAAGAACACAACATTTAGGCAAAATGAGGCAGCAGAAGCATACCGTCCCCGTTATGAAATCAACAATTTGGCATCACAAAGAGATTGGACATTTTGTATTGATGAAATTAATACCTTATTCTGATACAAAAGCATCAACAACTCGTTGGAGGAAGTTCACAAGTCTTCCAAATACCYGGCGGCGGTTTCTTGAAAGCTCTACTTCCGAAGAAAAAGAACCCTAACATATGCCCACCTAGGGCGACAAGAAACACACCAGCGTTGAAACTCATCACCGCCAGCATCACCATGTAAGCCAACCCAATTCTAATTCCATGCATGACAGTCTGAGCCATCCCCGCCACGACGCTGTTGCTGTTTTCTTTGATCAAATTGCAATTGGAGAACCACTCAACTAAGACGGCGAGAACGAAAACAACCACGAGGGCTAAAACGTACATCCCCAAATTGTCATTACCAGGCCAACCCGAGAAGAGAATCTCAGCGTTCTTTCCCCAGAAGAAGGTCATGTGCGTCATCATGTGGTGGCGATGCATCATCATCCCTCCTCCACCGGCGGTTACATTCACCATTGCTCCGGGAGATGGGGAGGCCGCCATACCCATACCTCCCATATCATGACGCATATCCCCACCGTCGTTCATGACTTGTTTCTTCAAACTGTTGAGAGATGAAAGATTTAGTATTAGAGAGAATGAGACATTTTGGCTTCTAAAYTCTAAATGTGATCTCCTTCTTCGCTTGTTATTTGGGAGTACGAGGTGAGGAGATATTGGTAGTTGCGATCCTTAAATGTGTACAACACAGCAAGATAGTACAGTACAGTTCTGTAAATACTATATTTTGCAGTACAAGGTTTGGAGAAGGACATTTCACAATAATCGTACATCCAAAACAACTAAGAGAAATCGCCTATAAAATTCGAATCTAGTTTTTACATTCTCTTTTTTGCATTTCCTTTTCTGGATTACCATCAGTTATAAAAGGTCTAAATTCAATTTACATGTCTTTTTCGTGTTAGAAAAAAAATAATTAAACTGAGGTTCCGACATCATCTACTTTCGAGTTATTTTATTTTAATTATTGAATATTTGGGGTCAGTTTTTAAAGTAGAGAGTATTTTGAGCTCCTAACCCAATTGCATTAGGAAACAATTATCAGAATTGAAATATTTGAAGACATGACTCTCTTACAATACACACTACTAAATTGTGATGGACTCCTGGAATGTGATTTGGTAAGCATTCATTATAGTCTAGTTTATCTTTGGGTTCTATAAACTGTAGCCTTTATATGTTTCGATTGTTTTACTTATATGCCTTCAAATAATTATTTGTTTATGGGGTTCAACCTACAAAATATGAACAAACAAGAAAAAATACTGGTTTTATACATGAACTCTTGAGGAGTTGAAGTTTTGTTAAGTATTTATTGCGGTGAAGGAAGGACTAGTTGGCCTGGCAGCATCTAGCAGGTCTCTTGCTGATGAACGTCGTGGTGATACTAAAGTTACATTTCCCTCCTCCTATATGACAGCAATTATTGATAGTAAAATTTGTTTTTACTYCTGTTTATGGCAGTCATGATTCGCACCACCTACTACAAATGATAATTTGATGTTTATTGTGCAAGTGGCTTCACCACCAATGACAATCATCAAAGTTTAGTCAAGTTGTGATGTTGTGCATTTATAGGTATAGAAGCTTCAAGCTTTGTTTTGGTATTCCATTCTTGAGTGCAAGAAATAGAAGAGAAAGAGAGGAAAAATTTAGAGAGAAAAATTTAGGTTTTGTCTAAAGTTTTGTAGTCTTTCTTTTGTAAGAACAGGATTGTTTTTTCTCCTATTATAAGAGAGAGGGTGTTGTMAATTTTACTCTCCTTATTCTTGAGAGAATGTGTTGTAATCATTTGTTATAGTGAAATTCTTCTATAGTTTGCCCATAATTTTTACCCCAAACTAATTTGGAGGTTTTCTATATAAATCTTAGTGGGCTTCTATTTTCTTTATTTTCTCATTTCAACTTCAATTGCACATATGTGCTTCATGCCTCAACTTCCTTACAAGTGGTACATAGCTCTAGGTTCATACCACATCTATTTGATCTCATTCTGAAAAGTTTCAAATATTGTAATTGTATATGCTTTGACTCTCCCAATCATAGGATGTCATACACTTGATGACAACAACTTTAGACTTAAAATCAGTAATGATCTCTTTCTCCACCTTATTTCTAATTATAATTCATATTGCTCCACAAACTCTTTAGGTGTGCTGACAGAATGCACATACGCATAAAAAAAGCATGCATATTTTCCCTTCCGTGTGTTGATAACATTCTAGCCCAAAAAAATTGATTTACRTAGACAAGAACTCAAAGATCATTGTAAAGCTTAATAAACCATTGATTGGACTCTGAACCATATTTGACAACAAACTGATTCTAATTCCTCTTAAACATTTATTTTGTTAGAGAGTAACATATAAGTACTTTGAGCTCATTCTTTATGTTGCCCACATCTTGTATCTCCTAAAACTTCTCAAAAATTTTACAAAGTATATGTCAAATGCAATACCTTAGGATTATCTGTATTTTCAATACTTTTACATGGATAACTCATTATAGCAATGGATGCTTGACCACCACTTGCTGCTAACCATGTGCTAAAAACTCACTTGTATGTTTCTATATCTTCATGTGAAATCCTAACAAGATTGAATTGACCATGATGATTTGTTCTAAAAATATTCACTAATAACATATTATATCTATTTATAAGGTATGTAGAATCAACACGCCCAAAATACATTAGAGAACTCCTTACAGGCTGCTCTACTACAAGAACACGCCCAAAATACATTGTCAAGCCTTCATTCTTCATTAGTGTGAATCATGTGGAAAAATCAGTATTCTTTCGTTACGTTCTAAGAAACATACGATGTAATCAATCATCACCCTTACCAAGTCACAATCTCCTCTATTTATAAACATAATTTCGACAATTCTTTAGAGAATAATCTAATTTATCTGGTCCTCTAGCTTGAAACTCTAAAAGTGTAATACTTTTGCTCAGCCTAATTCCGTCAATATCATTTGCCTCAAGTTTTCTTTCACGTCTAAACTTACACTCATGTGAGCAGGCATGAATCTGGATATAGAAGGCTTCATATCATGGTTTTGATAATCTTCAATCTTGAAGACCTGCCACATTCTGTTTGCTCTCAAGATGACACTTAATTTTGCAGGACAATTTAACCTTTATATTGTTTTTTTACCTTTAGTTTCCGACCTCTATCACAACACATTGTTTCATATCTCCAAATAATGTCATTGCCCTTTGAAGCATATTTTTTATCACTAAAATACTTTATTTTTTATTTTTGGCATAAACGAGATAAGATTGATATATCTAATTAGTGTTGTGATACTACTCTCTTACTGTTGGTGCTCCATCATCTTCTTCACTCACTATTTTGTTGAATTCCGTCACAATTTGAAATGGTTCATCTTCTTCATTTTGAAAAATTTACCCATCGATAAGTTCGATTTATGTTTCCTAAAGTGTGAAGTTTTGCTAATTCTCTTCATCAATCAGCACGGTCTCATTTTAATTTGCAATCTCTGTTCAATCTCTGTTTCTACTGTTGCATTTTGATTGTTAGCGATGCTCAATAGTTTAATTCACTACAAGGATAATTTTTCCACTAATGAAATTCTTTATGGTAATGCAAATCAAACAAAACAAAAATAATAATTCATAAAAGACATTGCTCCAAGTAAAGCATGTTCTATAATGGCTTAATAGCGGCTACACAACAGAGAAGGAAAATATAAAATTCTCTTTACCCTCCAACAAGTGATATTATCAACCTTACGTAGATGATCATAACACTAAACAGAAAGTGAATGGATGCAGAGTAAGTAATATAATGATTAGAAAGTTTAGAAAGTATGATATCCATAAAGCCACCCAAYTAAAATTACARTTCAGTTGAGTCACTTGTCATTATAAGTTCAAAAGTTAAGCCTAAAATTCTTATTGTATTTGGGATCCTTGAAGTGATTAAAAGTCTAAAGGAGTCGCCTCAAAAGAAACTTTAAGAGGAAATAGCCATGGCTTAAGTATCTCCATTTATCTTGATTACAACTTATTCTGAAAATCCTTAACCAAAATACAAAACTAAAATCCCTTGCAACAAGGAAAGTAGCTTTGTCAGCTCAACTCTACCCAAAGTGCCAAGAATACTCTAGTTCATTGCTATTGCCACTCAGTTGCACTGTGAATTGGACATTTCTCAAACTCACTGCAAATGGTGAAAGAAAAACCTTAAAATTTCTAATCATTGTTGGCTTCCATCAATCCCAAATACTATGATATGTGTTGCTTCAAGTTTTGTACACTAGCTTCCCATAACATATAATGATTGTTCATGTTTGTTCTGTAGATGTATATATTTTGTTTATGTTTTTAGTCAAATAAAGCATGTTCTGTAATGTCAAATCAAACAAAATAATTCATAGGAAGCATGTTTTTCATCCGTATTCTCACAGGTTTTGCATAGTCAATCTTAGAGAAAGAGACTGCTGAATTGATATTTTTTGCACACTCAAAGATAGCTCATGTCGTCACCACTRTAACGCAACCCACGCAGCGTTCCCGTCACCACACAAAGTCTGGTTCTTTTTCCTCCTAATTGATAACTCTTATTTCTTTCAACCCACGCAACACTCCTTCCACCATGGAGGAAGTTCATCTGATTGATAATTTTTGTTTTCCTCTTAACACCTCTTGAATGATTTTTGTTTCCCTTTTAATTCTGATTACGAGATAAATTTTTCCTCTTGAATGATAAATTTTATTACTTTTCATTACTTCTACTCTTTATCTTAAATTTCACACATTCTTAAAACTCTAAGACGACATTAATGGAGAAGGGAAGAAGGGAGAGAAAATATGAGATTTTCCTCCAATTAGCACAAGGTTAAGTTTGTCTTTAAAGAATACATTTAGTCATTGAACCATCCTAATAGCATTACTGATTGCAAAAATCATCATCATATGATCCTTCCCGTGAGCTCGTAGAATGGTTGATTAATTATTCTCTCTATTATGATAATAGTTCATTTATCAAGACATCATTTACATCTTTCTTATTTACYCTYATCTAATTTTTAAAGAATCGCCGTCAATCAACATTAATTCTGTTTGAGTAAAAATATCACTTTAAAATCTTAATCAAGGATCCAAGGATTCTTGGTCTCTGTTTTAACCTAGTATAAAATATTTTAAACAACCGGAGGAAGTACCTGTTCCTGTTGATGATTCAGGAGAGAAGTTCACGTCAAGTTATTAATGAGTCATTTTCTTGTAGTTAATTACTCATCCTTGCTGTCAAACTGAGCCACAGATTTGTAATGCACACTTTTTCTTTTGCCATAATGCTTCTCGCCGTTGAAGTAGTAGTTAAACGATCAAGAACAGGATCAGTTTCGGAATACCAGAAAAACAAAAAGGTTCGAGGATTCCAGATTTCTAGCTAGCCCAAATTCTGTTTAAAAGAAGAAAGTTAAGTTTCAAGACTCCAGTTCAATCTAAATACCAATTTTCTGGATAGTTTCTTACGAATTCCTGTACATTTTATTAAATAAAACACTTGTAATTTGATGAACAAAAATGAAAGAAAACCCGTGATCCAGAACCGGACTGCCTGAGTTGCTCTGATTAGCAATTCARTGGAGGAAGATCAGAAGGTTTCTGATACGATCCTGTTTCATGTTTATGTCTATCAAAAACATGGCTACCAAAGACCAAGAATCCCAGCGTATATCCAACAACAGCCATGAGCAAGATCCAGACATCAAACGACATGACCTTAAGCATAACAAAGTAAGCTAATGTCATCCTAATGCCGTACAAACCTGTCTGTATCAGCCCTGCAACAACGTTGTTGCTCTCTGGATTAATGAACCGGGTGTGAGATAGCCATTCCACAAGCATCGACATAGAAAACGCCGATGCCAAATCAAATATGTACATCATCAACTTTCCCCTTCCAGCATTTTCCCAGWAAAATRTCATGTGGTTCTCCATCTCCTGTTATTTTTGCCACTTCGGCAATTCCAATGAAGAAGTAGAAGAAGTAGAAGAARAAGAAAAGCCGTACAATGGTAAGAGAAGTACTGGATTTTGCTTCTTTATATGCTGGAGAATTTGAATTGTAGTACATTATTCTTGTTGATTTCTGTAATATCATCTGTACTAAATCAAAGTACTACTATCAAGAAAGATGGAACWAAATGAAAACTCCGATGGCCCCAGAGCTACAAAAGTCTGGAATATTTTAGATTATTGGGGACGAAAAAACCCACTTTGGGAGCTTCTATGTGATTTTAAATTGCATATTTGCACTCTCTTGATTATAGAAGAGTAAAAGTGGGTTGATGTTGATGGGCAACAAACTAAGGAGCTATTGAAAATAGGACATGTTTGCAAGCATATGGGATTTAAGTGCCATATGCACTTTTCAATTGTACTACAGGACCAAACCTTGTTAGTACRACGAGCACAGAGKCTTCTGTAGAATCGGAGGACCGAAGCCATCATAAAGATGTTGACGTTAGAAATTAGGGGGAAACTTCCACTAATAATGGTTGTATTTACTTCGACTAACTTATTTATGGAGCATGAATACATTTTATTATTTCTAGAATCAGTTATTCATGCTCGATATGAGTAGTAAATTTTTTAGTAGATCAATTAATAACTATCATTCTACGACAAATACAAGCAATACTTTAAAGGAAGGCTTAAAGAGACATTCTGATCTGCTAACTCCAAAGGTTTTCTTTAAGAGCAGTGGTGAAAATGCAATTCAAGGAAGTTGACAATTTTGTACATCTAATTCGTATCCTTCAGAAAGGAATTTCAAGGTCAAACTAAAAAATTCACAAAAAGAGGAGGAGGGATGCGGGGGTGGAGCTCTGTCAGGATAGTGGTTTTCAATCTTTGATTGGCACAAAGAAGGTTTGCAGAAATAGTGGAAATGTTGACCAGAGAGGTTTCAGTTATCAGCATAAGGGAGAAGGAGAAGACGTTGTTGAGGAAGAAGGCCGAAGTGAAGTTGGGGCCGAGGTGGTTTGGGGTCGAGACCTGAGTCAGAGAAAAAAGACTCCTAAAGTTTTTTTCCGAATCATTATCTCTGGTGATCTGTTCCGTTGGACATGAATCGCTTGACTAGGGATTTTTCTGTTCATGGCGATTCTGCAAGAATTTTTTCGAATTTTCTCCTTTAGAAATTTGGAAATTCAGTAGAGCAGTCCGACTGCACTACCTTCTAATAATTCAGTGCAGAGAAAACCCAGAAACCTCAAGAATTCTTTCACTCATCACCTATAAATACGGAACATAGAGTACTCAAGAAAACAAAGCATCAACTTCACCCCCATTTTCAAGGCTGATCTTCTGGGGCTGACAAAGGTAGAGGTTTACGTTCCCAGATGAAGAAGGAAAAGTCCTTTAGACAAGCGGAGAGAAATGTGGAGAAGGAAGACAAGAATGAAAGTGGCACCGCCTTGAGGGTAGCTCTTCAGGTGATTCAGGTTGCTGGAATATGCTAAAAGTCGAACAAGGCATCCATGGAGAATGGAGTGTCTGTGACTGTTCCTACGGAGGTACTGAAGAAGCCTGAGGTCGAAAGCATTGACATTAGCGTTGTTCACGTAGCTTGGAAATCAGTTTGCAGGGTTATGTAAAGTTGTAGTACATAATCAGAAATCACACAATTGGTTCGCTTGCTTTCTTCAATACAATGCATAGCTGCTTAATGGTATGGATCGGTTAAGAAGAGTACGTCTGAGTGAGTCGCTACAAGGGCAAGATTAATTTGTATCAATCTCACTACCATATGGGATCAATATGAACTCAAATGTGTTGAGTCTCAGAGGAGGTTTCGAGAACATTCTCATCAATTTTGTTAGAGGTGAGACTGCTAAATGAAAAGAATATTATACTTATGTCATTAACGGAGAGATAAAAAAGTGGTCCAGCGAAGTTGTCAAATTATACCAGGTGAATCTTCATCGAGGAATCATCTGCAAATTAAAATCAAGACGTGACATTTGTGAAATCACTTTGAAGCTTTTCTGTTCAATTTCTGTTCACTTTGATGGATGAAGCTTGCTTGTATTTATCTCCCTCCAAAGTTTCACTTTCAAGTTAGTGAGGGCCTGCTTAATTTAGTAATYTTCAACAGATTCTCCACCATGATCATCAATCGGCGCTGCCGTTTTCTCAACAATGCATTGAACTTCTGATACCAAAAGTAAAAAAGAGACCAGCAACCAAGGCCAGCAAAGATGTTGATTTCTTCCAAACTTAAGGAATATTTTCCACATCTACCCGATCTCTTTGGACGTTCCTAACCACTTCTACTTATGCATATGTRTATATAACTTGATCAGCATAGTCATGAACTGGAAGGAAAACCCTGAATCCAACCTATTACTGCCTGGTTCCTAGAGGATCAAGAAGAATTAAGAAAAGTTAAAAGTGGAAGATAACAACAAAGTTGACCATTTTGTGACTGAGGAATGATGACAACAAAGACAAGAACGGGAAACGGCGGGATCGTCTGTTCCAGCTCCGAAGCTTAGAGTTAATTTGTTAACAAGTCCGAATGAAGATCCACAGAATCCCCACTTGGTTCGGTGTATCTAATATTTTTGGTGCAAGTGTTCCGTAGTTTGTTCTGCATTGATGTTGGTAATATGCTTAAGGTATAATAATTCAATCAACTTCCTATCATTTGGTAAATGTCGTTTAAAGCTTGGAGATGATGACGGCAAAGTCATGTAACATTACACAGGATCACGACAATCTTAATTGTTTATGCACACATGCAACTTGAATCAAGTCATGACATCCTGCTTTTGGAAAATGTGTTCAATCTTAATTGTTTATGTATGCATCAGACATAGAGGAAAAGTTCTCTTCATCACTGATAAAATAGTACATTAAACATGCTTATTATAAGTTGATTGCCGAACTCTGCTGATTGTGTAAGAAGAGAAGACAAATCCTGACTTTTGATGGGATTCTTACCTTTGTTTCACGCATGTAAGCCGAGTAACTATAGTATCTATCATCATACAAATTGACGTCCAGCTCCTTAGGTGGCAACGTTTGCAAAACGTCAAATGTATATTCCCCTAGATCGTGATATTCCTTGTAGACGCTAAGGATACCTTCTCCAAAGGTCTAAATTACTACCCGCTTCCTCATGATCCATAAATTCAAGCAATGGCTGAAGGAAATTACAATCACTAATCAATACAAGGGGTGGAGAGAGAGAGAGAGAATGGGATCCCTCTGTGCTCAGAAACGAAGCGTAGTGTTAATCCCATTTCCTTTTCAGGGGCACATGACACCAATGCTTCAGCTGGGATCAATTCTTCATTCAAAAGGGTTTTCAATCATAGTTGCGCACACTGAATTCAATTCTCCCAATCCCTTGAATCACCCCGACTTTGTTTTCCTTTCCTTACCTGACAAATTAGCTGGCTTTGACACCTCTTTTGCGAATCTATTAAGTGTCATCACAGCWATGAACAACAATTGCAGAGCACCTCTAGTGGATTACTTGGTTGAAATGATGAAAGATGAGGAGTCTYATGGTCAGATCTCTTGTATTATTTATGATGCTATCTTGCACTTCGGTGAGGCCGTGGCTKCTCAACTAAAACTTCCAAGCATGGTTCTAAGAACTTGTGGTGCTGCTTATATGCAATCTTATCATGGCATTCTTCGACTTCATGCAGAAAATCGTCTCCCCTTGCCAGGTAATAAACCAAACCTTGCCTTATTCTGACAAATGCCAGGACTGTTCAGGAATAGACTTCTAGGACAAAGGCCAAAATACCTGATTAAATCTTTGAGTGTCCTTTATATTGTTCTATAATTCCAATGATCAGGTCTGGATTATTGTTGATCAGACAAACTTTCTTGACAATTTCTTGTTCCAAATTTTATCAGTGTAGCATCCGTTATCCTAGTTCAGGTAAAGATTACAGTTACCAAAATATGACTCCTACAAAAAGAGTAACTGAAAATACCTCTTCTGATTGCATTACTATGTACAATCTTGTTATCTACAGAACTACAGAAACTCACATTTGAAGTGATGGAATTGCAGATTCGCAACTGGAGGATCCAATGCCAGGGGCTGATGCTTTCAGGTTCAAGGATTTACCAGTATCAGTTTCTTCAGTAATCCCAGATACTGTAATAAAATTTTTCGAATCTTCAGTTGATATAAAATCGTCTGCGGCCCTCATTTGGAACACAACGGAGGACCTAGAGCATTCTGCATTAACCCTCATTCAGCAACATTACAAAGTCCCGTATTTCGCYATAGGTCCTCTTCACAAAATGGCYCCAGCTTCGTCAACTAACTACCTAAAAGAAGACASAGGGTGCATAGCATGGCTTGATAAGCAAGCTCCAAASTCTGTCCTCTATCTGAGCATTGGCAGTTTAGCGACCATAGACAAGAAAGAGCTCGAGGAGATGGCTTGGGGACTGGCCAATAGTGGTCAGCCATTTTTGTGGGTTATCCGGCCATCTTCAGTTAATGGATCCCACTGGATCGAACTATTACCGGAAGGTTTTCAAGAAAGAGTAGGAGATAGAGGACAAATAGTGAAATGGGCGCCTCAGAAGGAGGTATTAGCACACCCTGCTGTGGGAAGTTTTTGGAGTCACTGCGGTTGGAATTCAACACTTGAAAGTATCTCTGAAGCAGTTCCAATGATTTGCAGACCATGTTTTGCAGATCAAATGGTGAATTCAAGGTACCTGACTCATGTATGGAAGGTCGGCCTGGAATTGGAGCAAGTGCCGGACAGAGTAGTTATTGAGAAGACCATAAGGAGACTTATGGTTGATAATGAAGGGAAAGAAATGAGGCAGAGAGCGATTGATTTGAAAAGACGAATTGAATCTTCCGTCCAGAAAGGTGGTTCTTCATGCAGCTCTCTAAATGGCTTAGCCGAGTTCATTTCCTCATTCCCGTTGAGGAAATGAAAGCTAACCACATTGTTCAAAGAAGCAGAGGAAGGAGTTTCTGAAGATCTTCATGTTGCTGAGAATGTAAGATGTACGTTAGGCTAATTGAAGAAAAGCCAAATAATACAATGTGGGAATGCCCGAAATGTATCAAATGAAATAACGGAAATTTTGCTTTAGATATTCAATTTCATGGTATTCGTTGCTTGATATTCGTCTTTGGGTAGGAGATCGTCAAGTGCGATATATTCCAATAGGAACTGATAAAATATCAGGAGAAGACCTTATCATATACATTTTATATAGGTACTAGGAAAAAAAATGATAGTCAAAAGGCAACAACCCAGCTAAGCAGAAAAATTCAAGATACCCACATTTTCTACATACATCCTAACCAGAAATCACAAAGGATTTGGCACAGGTTTTGGCGATTGTCTAGGATCCTGAAAAGAAGGGTCAGTCTAAAGGCTTTAAAAAAGTTCACTAGTCCTTTAATATTTTATGTATTTAATTAGTTATAATGCCAATGTAAAACATATTTGTGTAAAATAAATATCAATCTATCGTCCACAAATTAGGATCTGATTTTTTCCTTCTAAGCAAAGATTAAAACTTTTTCAAATACAGGAAATACATTATGTCTGATAACATTCTTTTTATTTGATTGACAATAACGTCTTTTGAAAATTGTATTTTAAATAATATTAATTGAAAAAAATTCTAAATCAAAATGTTCTGCCGTGAAGATGAAGGCTAAGAATAAGCATTTATAGATTTGCCAAGGATTTTTGAAGTACATTCGGGATAACTCCTTTCTTCTTTCGTCAGTCTTCACTGCTGTTCTAGAAAATTCCGGACCATTTTCATTGATCCCCTGGGGTGTTTCTTCTCTAGATTTTAAGGCCTCAACCTACAAGCTTTTAGCTGTTGTATTTTAATTTCAGTATCTCCTCTGCTATAATTATTGGTGGTCTTTTTCCTTTTTAAGTAATGAGAAAGAAACATCTTTTTCTTATTAAAATTATTCAAACATTTTGGACAACATTTTAGAATCAACGTTTTGAAATCAATGTTTGGATTGTGGGAGAGGAGAAAGGAAATGACAGGAGCTAAAARAAGATGAAAGGAGATAATATAAGTATTTGTCACTTTTATACCTTTTCTAGGGAAATGAAAGGAAGATGAGCGGTTAGTCACTTCTAAAATATTATCAAAGCTGATTAAGTCTATTAAACGAATTACATTTCTTACCTCAAACAAATAATCAGAAAGCATAAAACTTAATCCCTCCTTTCCTCTCGAATCGTGGAAGTCGGTTTCTTTAAACCAAATTGACCGYTCAACCACAACTTGGCTTATTATATTAGGGTTACGAATTCTTCAGATGCCATATGATTCTACAGAGATAATCACTCTTGTAGAAAGTATTGATACRATCTAGAGTAATGGGATTTACAACRATAAATGGTTACATTCTTTTTCTAGTTAAATGTTATTATAGCTTTCTTTATAATTTTGTTACAATTTTCTTATCGCTCTCTTTATCGCTTTATTATAGCTTTATTTATAATTTTTTTAACTTGCTTTACGTGTTTTACCTATCTTTTAGTTGATTTACTGGTTTATTTACTAACATCCTTATGCTTCCTTTCATGTTTTTCCTAAGCAGTTTGTACATTATTTGATTCACATTTAGCATATTATTCCTGCTAATTTCCTTTAGTTTATGGCTAATTTCCTTGGTTCCATACATCACCTGTCTTAGCCTTCTTCCAGTTATGATTCTTGGCCGTTCTTCCTATTTTTGCTAGTCTCGGTTGTAATTTTGTTAACCAACCAATATTTACACTTTGTTAATGGATTTTTTTTAATTATCTCAAAAACTCACTCTTTAATAAAAGAGGTTGATAAGAATTTAATAAGCCGACCATCCAATAATTAAGCAAAACTATCATGTTATATTGAAAATCAAAATGCCCATAATTGAATAGTCGATAGTCAGCTCAATAGACCTACACTCATATACTTAACGAYAGCTAGCCTCCAAAGATTAGCCTACATCAGCTAGGCACTTCGAAACATCATCACAACCAAACAACTCAAGGAGAAGTATCCATAAAAACTTATAGGACTCTCCCTACTCTCCCTTAGCTATATCTGTGCTCTCCGCCTCTCTCTTTATCTCCTTTTTTCTTCATTCAAATCTTCAGATTCATTCCCTCACTTCTCTTTCTTGATCCAACAATGGCCTCCATCCCAACATCATTCATTATTTTTTCTTGTAAGTAAATCTTTCACGATTCGAGTGGATAGAATTCTTGTCCATCAGTCGAATGACTAGTTTGCCCCAGATAACTTATTTATTAAAACCTTAGAACATCGAGTTTTAAACAACGGATGACATGATAATGGATTCTTATCCAAATTCATGTTAATGGATAATCTTTTAGACAATATCCTGATGAAGGCATGAGCTTTTTGGTACATAACCCAAATCACCATATCCTTATCATTTCCAACACTTCCCACTAATGTCAAAAATGTTCGAGAAAATAAGAAAGGTAAATTCCACTCGGGGCATGAAATTTTAACCGAGAAAGGAAAAGAAAAAGTAGGGAGTAATGTATGACAAATTTTACTATTTCATTGACATGGTAAAACATAATTTATGCACACTTTGATTACCTTGATTAACAAACAAAGTAAGCTTCGGAAACTATAACAGAARCACACATTGCCACATTATACATTGCTAAAATCAAATTGACATGCGTCCTGCAATATGTTCAAAATCTTAACCGRAAATCTCAATGGATTTAACATCAGGCTTTTTCACTTCCTCCTTGGGAATGGTTGCAGTTAGCATCCCATTCTCCATTGAAGCCTTCACCTTATCCATCTTCGCATCCTCAAGCAACCTAAATCTCCTAGTAAACTTTCCGCTGCTATGCTCCAGGTGGTGCCAGGTATCATTCTTGGCTTCCTTCTCTACATTCCTCTCTCTGCTTATWTGCAAAACCCTATCGTCCTCGATTTCCACCTTCACTTCCTCTTTCTTGATTCCCGGCAAATCCACCTTGAACACATGGGGTTCTGGAGTCTCCTTCCAGTCCACCCGGGTGTTCACGAATGCAGATGTTGCAGGAGGAGAATATAGAGATGAAGAGAGTCGAAAGTCCTTGAATGGATCCCAGACATCCGAAGAGAATGGGTTGAAGATGTTGCTTCTTCGATCGCTCAAGAAACTTGGAATCACAGACATTTTTCAGAAATCTTRAAATATACTAATGTTTTAGAAACTTGGTTAGATGATTGGATCACTTATTTGGGAAAGCAATCTCTAAAGATGAATGCTTCTATTCAATGATGTCTTGGTTCGGGAATGAGAGGATGGGCTATATTTAAAAGCTTCAGAGAGAATTCAAGTACATTTTGGATAAATCGTTTGGGGCTCCAAAGATTTGTTCGCGGACAATCTTTCAAGAGCTAACTGGATTTGGGCTTAGTCCTTACTGAATGCATGATGTTCATCCCCAGAATGGTGACCCCTAAGATGAAGTCATGAGGCAAAAGAGAATAGGTAAAGGGCACTCTTTATTTTTCTTTTTTTCTTTTTGGGTGAAAATGTTTTGATATATACAAAATAAAATTTACAAGAGATTTCACCCATTACATGGGCAGACCATTGTGGTTATCCATATTACTAAGTTCATTTAACTCTAGAAAAAGAAATTCTGAATCCTAATCTAGATGGGTGGTAGTTGAACATAGAAACTAGATGCCTGAAGACTCTGCGCCATTTAGTGCCCTYTGGAGCTTTCACATTGTTGTCCTCTAAATTAAAGTCCACCCACACTTTAGTATTAATACTTGAGAAGAACTTATGCCTCATCCGAGAAGGACATATTGTATCCCAGGTCTTCCAAACCCAACAATGGTCTCTTATAGCATGGATATTGGATTCCACAACTATCGGGCATATAATGCAATATGGGAAGGTATTACTTGGATCTTCCATGGGTATTCAAGCAAACCATAGTTGAAGAACAAAACGAGTTAGTCCCTAAGATTTCCACAATTTCTTCCATTAAGGTTAAGCACTATCAACAACATCGATTTGCATAAGGTAAAGCCCTTTTACAAAAAAGGAGGAAGAGCTCTCCAATGGCCAAACAGGAGTATCGGGCAATCTGCATTCAGTCTTTTCAATTGGATTACATAAAGACAATGGGGTGGTAATATGTTGAAGTTTCTCCATTTGCAACCACTCAAATGGTGCCAATAATCTGCAATAAGGACATTCCAATCGTATGCAAGTATCTCAAAAAGACTATGATCATATAGGCAACCATAAGAAAGCCATATATGTCTCCAGAACAAAGTTCTATCCCCTTTTTCTACATACCACTCCAAATGATCATGGATTAATTGATGACCAAATTGGATAGCTCTCTAGGTCTGTGAAGTTTGCTGCATGGATGTAACCAAATCACTCTCTAACAAAGGACTATACTTAGCTTGYAGCAACCTCACCCAGAGTAACTGAGGTTGCTAACTGCTTCCCAGTAGAGTTTCCCAAAGGTAGCTTGATTAAATATTTCATCCGTTTAAGTCCCAAGCCTCCTTTGTATTTAGACCTACATATACTAGTCCAAGCCACAATATGAATAGTTCGGTTGCCATCACAAAAGAATTATATTTGAATTTTCTCCATTTGATCAATAGTGCTAGCAGGTAGTTTAGATGTTTTCATCGTGTTGCAGGGAATTGTATTAGTAACAAATTAAGGTAGAACTATTCGAGCAGCTTTAGAAAGTTGTCTTGTCTTCCAACTAAAACTTTATTCTCCACTTTGGAGATCAAATAGTGAAACTGTTGGGCTTTCGAGCGACCATGCTGAAGAGGGATGCTAAGATAATGTCCCAAGTCAGTAGTTAACTGAACTCTGAAATTCTGAGCTATACATCTATCATAATTATTGCTAATATTTCGAGAAGCATGCAGTTTTGATTTCAATAAATTAACCTTCTGGCCAAATATCCTACTAAAATCAACCATGGTTTCCTCCATAATAGAGGCTTGATGGTTCGTAGCTTCTCTAAATAAAAACAAGTCATATGCAAAGAATAGAATTGATATAGGTGGTCCAGTTTTATTGATTCAAAAAGGTTTCCAATCTCTCGAATTCACTCTTTGCTCCATCTTCTAGCCTAATATCTCAATTCAAAGGACAAAAATGTAAGGTGACAAAGGGTAGCCTTTCCTTATCCCTCTTGAAGGTTTAAAAGTTAGAAGTTGTTCCCCATTTCAGAGAATAGATAGGAAGGTAGAGGAAATACAATTCATAATCAGGGAAGTCATGTGATTTGAAAGCCCACCTTATTAATAACTTGGTCCAAAAACATCCAATCGACTCTGTCATAGGCCTTTTCAAGGTCAATCTTGGCTGCCAACTAGCCCTTCTTACCCTCTTTAATTCTCATAGAATGGATGATCTCTTGAGCTATAATTGTATTATTTGTTGATTGTCTTTCTAGTACAAAATTGCTTTGGAGAGGCAAACTATTTTTGGCATTAACAGCTTAAGCATATTAGTAATAATCTTAATGATCAACTTCATTAAGACATTGCAAAGAGCTATAGGTTGAAATTGTGAAGCACTTTTGTTTTGGGATTAAAGTAATAAGAGTTGTGTTGAGTGATTTATGAACTATACAAGAAAGAAAAATACTTTGAACAAAACTAACAACTGAGTTTTCTAGGACATGCCAATATTTCTGAAAGAATGAAATAAGGGTACCATTGGGGCCGGGAGCTATGAAAGCTCCCATTTAAAATAAGGACTCCTTGACTTCTAGCATAGACACCWMACTGAATTGCCAATCTTGYGGATCACATGGGAAATAGGTTTATCCGGTGTACAACTTAGAGTAGTGCTCCAGAATTATGTCTTTCAGAGCATTACGTTCCTGGGCCCATATCCCATTCACTATCTTCAAACACTTAATTCTTTTGCTAGCCCCTCCATTGAGGGTGTAAAGTAAAAAAAACTTAGTATTCCTCTCCCCATCCATCAGTGAATCAGTACGAGCTTTCTAAAACCAATGTAGTTCTTCCTGTTTAAGAATATTAATATATTCCTCTTAGAGTTGCTGCTCCTATCTATCAAGGAAAGTTGAGGGCTTCTCACAAAAATATTTTTGGATACCTTCCAATCTAGCAATGSACATTTTCTTACACCAAGTAATATTACTTAATACATCTTTATTCCAATTTTGGGCTAGATAGCTAATTTTGTCAAAATATCAAGAAGAACTTTTCTAGACAAATCCCAACAAATTTTAACTAACTCCTCAAAGCTTGAATGGGTGAACCATGTTGCTTCCATCCTAAAAGGTCTATTGATGTTCAAAGTATAGGGCAAGGGGCTATAATCCATCAAGATTGGGTGATGGTCTGAATTAATACACATAAAATGTTTGACAAAGCTTTCTTGGAATAGTTAACGCCAATCACTGTTACAGAAGGCTCAATCCAACCTCTCCTTAATATTTGCAAGTGAATTTTAAGATCCACGCCAATCACTGTTAAGCTTTCTTGGGCCCTTTTATTAGCCCAAGTGAATTTTGATCCACAAAAACCCATATCTTGTAATTCAGAAATGTTAATAGTACCAGTAAGGTGTTTCCCTTGTCTGGGAGAAACTCAGCATCCCCCTGCCTTATTGGAGTTCCTTAATATTTGAWTAAAATCCAGTAGCAGAAGCAAAGGAAGATTAGCTTGAAGGCCAACAATTTCAAGGTGGTTCCAAAGGTTGGTAAGGGTACAAGTTGGGGGGAAATATATAAATCAGAGAGCATCCAAACAACTTTAGGTTCCTTTTAATAGCTACATGTATAATTTGCTCATGTGCTGCCAAAACTTCAAGATCAACCTCAAGATTCTAGAATAACCACAAATTGCCAAATAACCCCAAATCTTCCATTGCATGCATTCAGTAAGAGGAGATTGTCTGAAAAATCTGTTGACTAAATTATTGGAAACTTTAATTGCAGCAAGGAATAAAATACTAGGCTTGTAGAGCTTAACAGTCTCCAACAAAATTGTTCAAAAAATTTCAAAACTTGCACCACGAAAATTCCAAAATAAAACCTTCATTAATAAAACAAAGTTAGAAAGAAGAGGGATTACACTCCCAGTATCCAYAGGTGAACAAATTTTCCTGTGTGTCAGCCATATGATCTTGCACAGATCCTTCATCGGCTAAAATTTCAATATCAACTAACTGTTGGTCTTGTCGATCTTGAAGCATCGATGTGTCAGTCGACACAGAAGTTGAATTGCTGAAAATCGAGCTTGATTAGAACACCAAAATCAGAWGGGGATGGCTAACCATAGGAAGATCCAACGGGTGCCCCCAGGCGGTAATGGACAATTTCAGGTGTAGCTGAGGTAATCAAGAAACTTGGTTCTGGATCTTTTTGTACATAACCTCTTTAACTCTGAGCCTCTCCGCCCCAGCCTMATTTGTTGGATAAACACTTGTACCSCTGATAGGCCTTTGGGTTTTTCCATTTGGGAGTTTCCTACTCCTACTATGTCCAACTTTATGTTTATGGTAATCTATATTGGATTAGAAGCCATAGACCCATGTATGTTCAATAACTTCTCTTTAAGCACATTATTGTCGAAGTACATCTGAACATGCTCTTTAATCAAATTCTCTCCTTTCAGTATATCAAATCTTGATCCACTGCCTAACTTGGTTCGACCTGGATCAGAAGAGGAAGAACGTATCCCTAAAGCTTTTGCCCCATTTGTTTGTTTAGCTCAAGATTGGTGCCCCTGACTCGATCTGGATAAGGCAGCACCAATACCCCATTGCCGAGAAGCTGGCATTTTTGATAACTTAGTAGCGGTGTAATCATTCCTCTGCCGTTGACGGTCTCCTCCTCTATCCATTAAATGTCTCAAGGGCCACGGGGACCTGATCCTTCAACAGTTTCATGTAGGTTAGCCCTCTGCCCAATTACGGGTGAAGCCTTTATATTTTGAGCTTTTTCTTTCTCAATGACCACCAGGTGGTGGCAAGCATCACGAGAGTGACCATATTCCCCATAATTAAAGTAGATTGAATGAAGGCCCTCATATTCAATAATCTATTTGTACCCAAGTATCGAGACCAGTGTAATAAGAGACATTGATAGATCAATTTCTACACATACCCGAGCATACTTTCCTTTAGAAGCTGCCATGGTAGTAGAATCTACCTTTCTTGCCTTGCCAACTAAATTCCCAATTTTAAGTAGTATAGCCTCATCAAAAACTTCAATAGGAATTTGAGGGAGTCTAATCTAAACAGTGGTTGCTATAATTTTGTCAGGTTCTTGCCTCAAGTTGGGGCACCATTTTGCCACAGTTAGATAGTGTCCTAGAATTATCCATGGTCCTTCATTGCGAATAGAGCRTTAGCGAAGCTAGATTCTTATAGCGAGGCGCTTAGAATAGCATATTACCAGTTAATATCCTTCTTCCAAATCCACCAAAGCACGTTCCTTGTTGAGTTTCTACATATCTCTAAGTCCTTGCTGTATAATGCGAAAGAAGAATGTGTGCCCAAGAATCTTAATGATAATTGCTCTGCGCCATGGGTGCCAGAGTCGTTGGTAATCGTCCCATGTAATGTCTAGAGATGGTAGTTCTTCTGGGTTTTGAATGCCGGTAAGGGACCAAGGACAGTTTGGGGCAATAGCTCTTCCAACAAATCATCCTTTCATTCTTTTTTACCGGTGTAAATCAGTGGCTCTGGAGAGCACTAGTAAGCATATCAGCAAATGTGACCATTAGTAGGACTAGAGGAGTGAATGCGCTTGTGTAGAGTCCCCGAATGTAAAAGTGAATGCCAGCAAGRTCAAGGGCTCACTGGTGGCTTAGCGTTTGTACTTCTTTGACACTTTGAAGGTGTAGGTCGGTTTCTTCTATGGTGGGGCTGGTAGGGTTTCCTCATCAGTTTCCATCTCAGTAATCGCACCCAAATCTCACTTAAAGTCAACTATAATGCTGATGTTGCAAGGTTATCCAAAAAAACATTAAACGGCACTCTTTATGATGATGTAGGAATTAGGGAATTACATTTTAACCTTTTAACTTAAGCCATAAGCAACTCAACTTATGCAGTAATAGACAAAATTATACTTAACTTGGATTTTTTTTAATTTTTTATTTGTTTAAGAGAAGGACGTGAACTAGTACAAATTTATTTGTATCCAAAAGAATTGSCAAAAAAATCCTAAAAACAATTTTAYTTTTTTCAATAGYGCAAAAATGARTTTCAGGCCTATMCACGAACACAAAATGCAGAAACTTGTTACGCTATGATTTTTAAATTCTTTATCTATTTTGAAACCTTTTCAAGAAAAAGYGCCCTCGTGTGTCAATTTTTTTGTAAGGATGGCATTTTTGGATCAAACGCATTTCGGTAAATGCATTCGATTTATTTATCAACGCATTTCGTAGAGTTGAAAAAGATCGAATGCATTCTTCTTTACCTTGTGAAAATATGCATATTTTCATATTGGTAAGAATTATTTCAATACATTTTCATTCTAACTATTTAGAGTAAATTACTTTTCTTTTTTTTTTAACATTTACCCTTTGTTCTAATTTATTTCACATCAAATATATCGAAAAGGTCATATTTACTTTAACATCTTAAGCAAGTCTAACTTACATAAAATGTGGTATGTTAGCTGTAATTAAATAAATCAAGAAAAAATAAAATTAAAAATTTATATGTATGTTGCCATTAGTTTGGTAGAAAACATTTGCTGCTTAATTATAATTTCAAACAATGAACTTCACAATCTCTTTGGAATTTTATGATCGGGAATGTTATTTTGGCTCAATRGGGAGTCAAATTTACAATGGCTCAATAAGTAAATGCACCGTATAAAAACATAAATAACTCTATAGTAAGTGGAGGGGAAATCCCTTTTTCCTCACTTCTTCTATCCATTACGACTGTCACTTACAGTTTCGAGCTCAACGAAGGTAAACTAATTCACCATTAATTCTTTGACTAAGACTGACGAATTCAAATGGATGAGGGTTGATTGGGTTTTGTTGCTCTTTGTTCTTCTTCATCATGACCTTTGGCTTTCCTTCTTTTCTTGAGTGATTTTTCAAAAAAAAAAAAAATGAATGAATTGGTTTGCATTATGCTGATTAAATTTTATAATTGACCAATGAGGCAATATCACCTACGTGGAAAGTGTTGAGACCCCTACCAAAAGATTGGGTGTTCAATCCGCAGATATCGAGATTACTGATTTCTTATTTGATTAATATACTATAAATATTGAATTTTTTTACTTATTTAATTAAAATAATTAAATTTTAAACAATAAATTGATAATAATAGAGATAAATATAAAAAATGAATGAATTGGTTTGCATTATGCTGATTAAATTTTATAATTGACCAATGAGGCAATATCACCTAAGTGGAAAGTGTTGAGACCCCTACCAAAAGATTGGGTGTTCAATCCGCAGATATCGAGATTACCGATTTCTTATTTGATTAATATACTATAAATATTGAATTTTTTTACTTATTTAATTAAAATAATTAAATTTTAAACAATAAATTGATAATAATAGAGATAAATATAAAAAATAAACAAATATATTAAGACTTTTAAAAATTTTCAATTAAAATGTTTTATAAAAATAATGAAATAAATATTTTATTTTCATTCTATCCTAATGGAATTAATTAAATTGAGAGATAATTTGATAAATCATTATCTAACCATGGTTAAATTTTCATAAAATATTTTCAATTAAAAATAATGCAATAAATAATATTCTAATCTTTATTTATCTTAATCGAAGTACTTAAATTTAGAGATTATTTAATTAAGTAGTATAAAACTATGCTTAGCCAAATAAGTATAGTAACAATGACAACTTAATCAAATTAATTGAGTTGTGAGATGATTTGATTAATCATTATCTAATCATGATTAGTYAAATAAGTAAGTAACAACTACTAATTAATCAAATTAATTGAATTGTGAAATGATTTGATTAATCATTATCTAACCATGGTTGGTAAAAGAAGTAAGAATTAACGACTACTTAATCAGATCGATTGAATTGTGACATGATTTGATTAATCATTATCTAATCATGATTAATCAAATAATCAAGAAGTAATGACTACTTAATCATATTAATTAATTTGTTATATTATTTTGATTAACCATTATCTAACTATGCATGGACGATTAACAATTATTCATGCTCCCTCTGCTTTTTAAAGTATGTCACAATATGATAAAAATAAAAACTAATGAGACAATAAATTGGTTTGATATTGCTATTAAATTATCATTTTCACTCTTGTTTTACTTTGTCTAGAACTCCTRCTGGTTCAGTCAAAATACTCAACTAATTACTCCTACCTACTCACCTAATTAATTAAAAAAATTATCTAATCTAAATCCTTCTTCTTTCTACTCATGATGTGGTCGTAGTCTAAAACATCGACTCAACATCAAGATAACCATAGAAGTAAATAAAAGTAAGCACATAATCCCTTACTTCAGCAAGATCCATACTAAACAAGAAGTTAACATTCAAAGTATCTTAACATATTACTATAGCAGTCTTTTCCTTATCTTGACCATTGARTCCATGCTTATCCAACACCTTAAGAACTTGCATCATTTTAGAAGACCTAACCTTGCATCCTAGTTGACATAGTTTCAAAGTGACCATTTAGATCCTTCATAAAACCACTAACCTCATCATTGAACTTTTTATATTCTTTATCAGTATTTTGCACATCTGCATCATTGGTCTACTTTGATGTATTTAGCTGCTAATTTCTTTTTTCTCCTTGAAGCACTTGCATTGGAAGAAGCATATGGTAGTGAATGTGTTATGAAATCAATTTCAACTTTGTTTTTGTCAAAAACACTCTCTCTATCAAAAACAAAACGATTTGAATATTTTCTACATTTTGAGCAGTAGTTATAAGATCTTCAACCACAACCCCTATTGCTCGATCCTTATCATACACCATTTTCAAATACATAAGGGAATGAGACATCATATAGGTCTTAGCTTCTTGGTTACTCTATAAGAAATGAGACAACAACAAGAAAAGTAAGACAATCACAATAGTCAAATCACATTAAACACGTAATTCATTTATTATTAACCACTTGAAAATATGCATATAAATCACAAGAATAGATAAAACTGAATTGAATAATATGAATCAACATACCTTAACCCRTTCATCACRCCACGAATGTTCACAATTTATCTTTTTRTCAACGTCATTCCAAGTACAATCACTTTGCTTGCACATTTCMGAAATAGCATGGAATTTTGACTTTAAGAATTTGATCCTTGMATTAATGTGTTTCACTTCCTTCATGARGTTGGGCAGCTTTTGCATTATTATTCTTGTTATCTCAATTGTTCTTGAAATCCCATATGTTTTCCACATATGATCGGTGGTCATATCTTGCAAACATCTAATCAATATCCAAGTTTCTTCCTCTATCCAAAAGTGTTTATTCTTCCCTCTTCCATATTCCACATCATTTGTCACTAGAATGTGGCTATCCACAGTTTTCTTCTCCGTTGTACTATGAAGTTCACAACAAATTTCAAGAAATGTGAATCCCAGAAGCACAATAGTATAAAAACATTAGATAAACTCATAGTATTATTGTACCAAATTATGCTTAAATAGTCGAATGTACATAGGGAACAAGCACAACCATATAAAATTCATTATATCACATTGAAAATGTTGTATCCAAAGTTCTAAAAATGAATAAACATTACGAATAGTCATTCCATACCCATTTCTCCAATTATTAAACATTTCAATAGTCGTATTATATCTAAAAGCAACCTATTGGTCAACCTCATCTTCATTTTCTTCATCTTCATCTATTATAGAATCTAGAAGATCTTTCTCATGAATTTGCAAATCAAATTCCCCAGAACTTCTTCTTAGTGGCTTCCCTCCATACTTTATTTCAGAGGGAGCCTGTCATGATCCTCCCTGACCCCAGGTGCCCCTGGGGTCAAAATGAGTCACAGTTTGTCTCTCGATCTTCAAGATACAATTAACAGAAGCGAGAAATGAACTAAAAGTCCAAATGGAACTAAATATTCCAAAAGGACAAGATAAGTCTAAACTATTACATAATTTCAAAACTTTGGGGTTCTAAAGTGTTCCAAAGTGTTTACAAAATATGTTCATAGATAGTTTAGATAAATTCACATTTTATAAATTCAGATAGTCTAAACTATTACCAGCCTTATCACATCATATGTGCATGCTACTTAGAACCATGCTCCACAAACCTTATTGAATAAGCGGGCTATCACAACTATAATACTTGGTTGCCCTTGGGTTAAACCTTCTAACCAAGGGTACGAGCATCCAATGCATACAATAGGGCACCATATGGAGTAAACTATCCGTCCGGTACGGTCTCAGCCCGCCATAGATATCACCCAGGGTTTTTGGCCATTTGGCAACTTCCAAAATACTAACGTCCGGACGAAGTAAAAGGTCTTCGCATTAGGGACCAGCCAAGTGSAATATTTTTCTCRTTAGACCAATACTTGGGTTCGCTGAYTGAGTACTCAATCATCATAAATAAACATTCCAGGACTGTGTCAATAACAAGCTCAATGAATGATTAATCACTAAATCTTTGGAAATCCATGATCAGTATAGTGCCAAGTATGAAATAGTCAATCRATACCAAAATTCAAAGTTTCATGCCATTTAGGTAAAACAAATTGCATGACTTGAATAAAACAGTTCATATGRTAAAACGTGCATATAAAATCCTTGATGCATAAAAGCATTTTAGAAATAGCATGTACAACAATTTTGCAAAAGGATTTGTCAGGTGCTCATGTTTAAAACATTTGAGAATACTTGAGAACACATTTCTAGAGTAGCAAACTCATCCGTCCTTGGAAGTTTAAAAATATGGGAGGACTTATATAAAATATTCAAGAAGATGATACAAATTTAGTACCCTAGCAAGTGCATCGGATTGTATTGTGTAATACAAATAAGATATCGATCTCTCAGAGAATTAATCCTAATTACCACTCTTCTTAAGATTTAGACTTTATTTAACATCGAAGTCTTGAATGTGATGAATTAATCTACGATTAACGACTAACAAAATAAAGTAAAATCAGATGATTGAATCAATGGAAGACAGTTCTAAGACACATGATTTCACCTATCTCAATGTATGTTATCCAATTCACTTTCCAAACTAATGTATTGATCAATGAACAATCAAATCCTTGTTTATCAATTATACTTTCTCAAGTTATAATCGACCTATTTTTCTATGTAACCAAGATACACTTATACTCAATTTAACCTAGGAAAATGTAATTGGTATATGGTTTGTTATGATTTCACAAATTATGTGAAGATATCTCTATTTCACACGCAATTTATGGTCATGTTATTTGACCTAATAATCTAGGTGTTATCTATAATCGTCCTAGAAATGTTTAAGTCAATCAAAGATSGCTACTCATTCAATTGATCAATGAGAACAATAACCAAACTTCAAAGGAATTCAATACATCAATCATGGAAAAGTCTTCTCAAATAACATAGAAATAGGAGTAGATTACATCATGGTATTAGAATAAAAATTTAGTTCATCATAATCAAATTACAACACAAGGGTTTATAAGAAAGATGAATGAAACATCACTATAAGTGAAGCATAATCCCTTTAGTTTTCAATCCAAACACCTTTATCTTTACTCGATTATCTTATATGAAAAGCTCCTCAATGTGTTCTATGGACTCCAATGATGAAGTATGAAGGTCTTGGAAGTTAAACATGAGTTTATATACTTCTAGAACACTTCCTATCAGTTCGAAACCAACTAGGAAACCTTAAATAGCCCAAAATTCCAATTAGAAAACAAAAGAAATCATGCCAAAACGACATGAGCAAGCGCCAGCTAGCTGCTAGAAAAAAATGCTAAGAGAAATAAATCAACTAGCATCAGTTCAAGGCCTAACCGGCATCGATTTAAGTCCGGTTCAATTTCATGGGCCGATTTGAGTAGTTTTCTTGGGCATTTTCTCAACCAATTCACCATTGGACTTCTAATAATGCTTTTGGGCATAATGTCATAATCCATCATTTATCCAAATTAATGCATTGTGTAGGATTTATCTCACCTTTTGGGACCCAAACTTGCACAATTATTCCTACAAAAGAAAGTCGACAAATTATGACCAAAATACTCTCTGAAACACAAATACATCAATAATCATATCATTCTTCTAAAAAAGAAAACATCAATAATATAGATACAAAATTACTGTATCAAACTCCCCCACACTTAGCTCTTTACTTATCCTCAAATAACATTAAAACACAGAACTAACATCGAGCAAGATTACAAAGGTTCATTGACTAAAGATCTATTTCCAACAGTAGTCAAATTAACAATTAGCACAAAAATCAATCAATRTGCCTTCGATCCCCAAGAATTCCATGAACTTGAATCAATAACATGGACATCRCGTGTGTGTGATCATAGCYARTCTCAAATACCAAACCAGTACTTAGCAAATTTCAAGAATCATGAGYTATGGAGAGAATTCATATCACCTTTCKATAGGCTTACTTTCCATACTCATTCTTCACTACTTTAGCTAACATAGATCAAGAAAGATTAGATAGGAAATTTTAGTTTGTAATGTTAGGTAAAAATGTTTAGCTATCACAGAGAAGATTACGGAAGCATTAAATCACAAGAGCTCATATGAAAGAAGGGTATATTTTAAGCAAAAAAACTCATTCATTTTGAATAAAACACCATAGCTTTTTGTTTTTTAGAAACCAAGTGAGAGCATTTTATGCTCCATCTAACTTTGTTCACATTTTTCTTAGCTCAACAGCTTCTCTTTCTTCTTTTATTTTCTCAATGCTATGTGAGTTCATTTTATGTTCCATCTCACAATTTTCGCATTTTTTGCTTTGCATTTATCCCATGAATTCACATCAATCCACTCCCCCAAGATTTTAACACAAAATACGAATTAAAAACTCTTCAAAAGAAAGTGGACAAATGATAAGGTTACTTTTCAAGTAGRATTAGATTGTTGAGCACAAGTAAGCWCGAAGTGGGACCTAGGGGTAAAATATTTTATTTGGTTGGCTTGAAWGGCTCAAACTTGTCAAAGAATGCCTATTACCATCATTTCTAAGTYAATCTGTAGTTTCCTATTCTTTCRTTTCAAAAAGCACTCAAGTAAGTTTTAGGATGGTTCAAAATAAAATCCAATACTCATAACCCAGAAATCGAGTTCAATATGTGTTATGTACAAGAATGTGACCATGTATGCATAAAAGTCCAAGAATGCCACATGCAAAGATCAAAATCAATAGTGACTCTTAGTAGTTCTACCATATATATCATGATTCAATTCTCAATTTTTCAAAGTCGACATGTATCAAGTACCTATGGTGAGTGGTAATTCAATCTAAACAACAACTACTTTACTAACTATTTAGAAAGAAGAAACTAAAAACATAAAAGCAAAAATCAAAATAAAGTTCCTTCCCTACACTTATTCTCATTGCCCTCAATAATGTAAATAAAACTACTAGAAGAGAAAACAAAGAGGATAATACTTCCATGAAAGAAGTGCAGAAGATACAAGAATGGATCAAACATGGTTGTCATCGAGGTCATCRTCATGGCCCGGAGCGGATCAGAGCTGGTGCCAAATTTCATCAATCGAAACAGCCTGCTAGTTGAGGCGAGAGATAATTTGGGAGTGCTGGGACTTAATAAAGGCGATCTACTCAGTCTAAGTCCATTGAATCTAGGCGAGCATCACCTGCATCTCCTAGAAAGCAAGTGTAGAGGAAAAGGTATCTCGGGGCACAACTTGACACCTAGAAGTACCTACAAAACCAGCAGAGCTAGAGGGGCCCTCTTGGGCGAGTGTCATGTCAATATCCTCATCAATCTCCTCAAAAGGCTGAAAGTGGTTAGCTCAAGTAACTACCTACTCAACATCATCAGTCCGGTGATAACCTAAACTAATAAGAGTGCTCTCATTGATTATATCCGCTACGGTAGTGTGCGCAGCTATCTCCCCTTCAAAATTAATACCTATCGTGTCTAAAATGGGGGTAAGCACTAAAGGGAAACACAAAGACCATGTGGCACTCTTAACACGTGCTATGGCCAGCATCTCACGAATAATAAGGGTGGCAGGTAGGATGCCTTCCATCCCCTACAATCCAAAGAGCATCTTATCTAAGCAGTAGATGCCACCTCTTTGCACTTTATTAAGACTACTAGACCTAGGCATGACATTAGAGTTAAAGGTATATATAAGAGTTCAATTGCGAGGGGGTAATCATTTGGCGAGTATAACATTTCGATCCTCGGACCGTGTCTCAAAGCGTAAGCTTAAACATCTRTGAACAGCCCTACAATTAAAGGCATGATCAGTGTTCACAATGTCTTCCTTGATGCCTACCCGATCCCCCTTATTTGAAATGCCTACCCAATCCCCCTTATTCGAAATGCCTAATAAGGTGGCTAAACTCTCCCTTGAAACTACAATCCCACTCTTTTCACCATTGAGTGGATCTCAGAAAGGCCTTTGTGGGATGTGTCAAGTATATTTGCATTAAATTGCCTCACTAACTCATTGTAATACTCCCTATGAAAGTGAACGATAGGTGACAAACCGAGATTGTGATATGCATTCGCGATATGAAGATCGGTATCTACAGAGGGAGATACCGTCTTTTCAACTATGATGCGACTAGCCCTACGGGCCTCATACCATGCCCAACACTTTGCATCCCAAAATCAAGAGATATTATGGGAAATAGGGGCAATTGAATTGGCTACGCAACGAGTCTTATGGGCTTCCGCTGAACTTGCCATGTATGACTACTCAAACTTAACTCCTTAACCCCAAAAACCAAGTAAATTAACCACAATATTACCAATGACAAGAAAAATTCAAGAACCTCCTCAAAACCGCCCATAAAGCAAGCTATTCCAATTCCACCAATATAAGTGAGAATCATAGGTCACAAGCTCACAAGTAGTGTAATTCAAAACACACGTAGCCATGTATATTAGTATACATTAACTTCACAATAGCCAAAGTTCACAAGTTAAAGTTCAACAAGGCTAAACAACTAAGAATCTCATATAATGGCATAAGAATATATTTTCCAAGAAAATTGTGCTCATATGATAAGTGTAAAGCAATAAGCATGGTAAGCATGGAAAAAGCACTAGTAGACATTAGAATTTTGGCAAAGAGAAGGAATAGTCAAGGACTCATGTTCATGAATAGGTCAAGTTATGCTTCATAATCAACAATCCTTCAAATTATGAAGAATGAGTTGTTTAAATTCATCAAATTAGCATCCAACTCATATATATAGCTTCAACCAACAATGTAAGTAGTATATTCAAGAAAGTTGGAGACTTTATCAAGAAATATAAGAAAAATCGTACCTATGCTTGATGCCCAACAAAATTGCATCTTTTCAATGGGAGTGAGCTGCTTCAAAAATCTCCATAAGGTGTTGATGGATAAAGGATTAGGGGTGAGAATTTGAAGTTTTAGTGGAGATAAAAGTGAAATATTGAAGTTTTTTTCTGGTGAGAAAGTGCAGAGAATCGTGTTTGAGGTGTGAAAGGGTGAAAGAATCAATTAAAAGTGTGCAGAATTGTCCCTTAAATGAACAGAACTAGGTTTTAGCCAAAATTTGATAATTGTACCAACGTCAATTAGCTAACCAAGCCGGCATCAATTGCAAGTTGGAAAAAACAAAAAAAATCATATAATTATAAATCCAAATCGAGGATCATAATTTTTGAATTAGGATTTATATAGAATTTATTTATACTTCTAATTTGGTGTATAAAATGGGTTCTAGAACAAGTTTCCCTAGAGGACCAACTGGAAAATAATCCTAAGACTTCAAGAAATCTATCAGAATGATCCAAGTTTCCTAGAGATGCCAGAACGGTTACCATATTTCATTAAAATAACAAGGTAAGGAAAAATCTAACGAAAATTGGTAGTGTTCATTAATGATTCAGTCATATCTTAAAGTTTAGGAATCCATTTTAAGTGAAATTATGCTCAAAATGCTCCTACAACATCAATATTTTCATTCATATAAGATAATATCTATTTTTGACTCATGGACAAGTTACAATTACATCAAAATAATCGGGTGTAGAACTTGTCATTCAATCCTTGCGGTGGTCAGTTGTATGCTCATATATCTGGTTCTAGTTRGAGGTTTCTTGTCAAACTAATTTATACCCATTTTAAAATCCTAGGAGTTCATAAAAATGAATTAATCTATTTATAATAACTAKTTCCATTCCCAATAGTCTTGAAACCTGAAGGGTAAAGGCAAAGTCTAATTTAGTTTTGTTCAAACTGGTAATGATTAATAATCAAGCTATAACTCTAGTTTTATGGGGATTCTAGTAGCAACGTTTATGAATTTGTAGTACTAAGATCAGAGGATTCATTTGATTAGATAGATTCCAAATTAACCTTATAATGAAGCCACAAAATGAGGTAAACAATAGGGTTTGAATTGACCAACCAGTTTTGATAGAGTTCAACAAATGTATTATATCTTACAATAGGAAGTCATTTTCAGTGACGTTGATTTTGAAATCTTCCCAAGATCATGAGGTTTCTAATCATATATCATATAGCCTATTCTGATTTTTGGATATCCAAATTTCTTGCATGCCATTCTTTCATTTATACAAAATTCCATCAATTTACCAAGTCATGCATTCCATAAATCAAATAACAACATCATAATCAAGCTATCCTCAAATAGATTTACTTGTCCAATTCATTCAGTGTATCAATGGCAAAATAATATCCTAAGATCATGCCCAAAATATCACAATCATTATTTAATACCTTTCATTGCATTTTCTCGTTAACATGTCAACTAAATATTTTATGAAGCTTATTTTTTCTTCTATATGCATCATCATTTCCTATATTTCTGAAGGAAAGGAACATTACTTACTTGTAGTAAAAAGAAGCTGCAAGAATGGTGTAATACCCGAGACRTTTAGAGACTTACACTAATAATAATAAAAAGAAAAGAAGAATTAGTTGGTAAATAAATTAATATATGGTTATGAATAGATAAATAATTTACAAGCTTATTAGTGTTTGTTTTAGGGTTTTATTAGGGTTAGGTATATAAAGTCTTTTTCTTTTCTCATGCCTCCATATTCTGGACATCAAGAGGTAGAGAGTTGGCACCAGAATCCAGGAGTGTGAGAGGACTGCTGTTTGACACAACGTCAAACGTAGAGAGGGACTACATAAGTTAGAGAATTAGCCTATCATCGTAAGGTAAGTGAAATATGACTCTTTAATTGATCTCCTTATCAAAAATATTATTGTTTCCGTATAAAATGTTGGATCTCACATATATAATTCTTGATTAATGTTGTATTTCATGTGATTTGAATTTTTAAAATCATTTTTTGGGACAAAGTCGAATATGAGCCTTGGGAGGAACATGTTCCAATTATGTCTGATTATCTATGTAGCATGGGAAAAAATTATAAATTTTTACCTGTCCGGTTGTCCTAGCAGGAGTACTACTAGACTTSAATTCAAGATCTAAMCCATAGAATTAGTACGATATTTGTCCTAAATATGTTTGATTTTGATTAGTGTATGATTTTATATGTAATTAAAAAGAATTTCCAAATGTTTTGTTGTCTGTTTAATTTTTCCATTGTTAATATTCTGGTACTACAACTACAATTTGTGATTGTTCTCTTCTTTCGCATTAGTCRACTTGTACAACTAGTTTCAATATCCTCTTCARGCTTATTTCACTCATTTATTGCAAGGTCCAAAGATGACATGCCATYCTTGTTTACTCCTTACTAATATAGTTTCCTAGCCTTGTGCCTAAATAAGTCAAGCCGTGACCTTTGCTCTATTTCTTTTCCTTATTTTGTCCTTTTCTACCTTAATTTGATAGTGCCTTACTTTCTTTATTTTTAATTTTTTCTATATATTATGGAGCCTACTTTTGGATACTAGATTGGAAGATGGTTCCTATAGACTTTGTTTTCTCTTCTTTTCTTTTGTCATTCTCTTTTATTTCATTTTTACTTCTTCGCTTTCCTTTCTTATTTTCTTTTCTGCCTTCACCCTTGCTATGGTACCTATATGCTTGTTGTCTCTGTTTTAGCATTAAATGCAAGCCTTCTTGTCTCCTGGCTCTTTCTTCTTTTGAGAAAAGTAAGAGGTACTTTGTTAGTTYTTTTCTTCTTTTCCTTGTCCTTGTGGCTACGTAAGATTTGCATATCTAAATATACATATGTGCATATAAACATGTTGAAATTACTATTAATCTTTTTCGTTATTCAAATATTGTTTGCCTCTTCGTATATCACAGCCCATTTTATTCTTCCCTCCTTAATATGTGTTTCTTATTATTGTTTTAGGATTTCAAAATGTGTCATAGCCATATATCTAATGTTTATTATATAATTGGTGAAATTATTTTTGGTCACTTATTATTTCACTGAAAATCAGTTCATTCCCATCCCAGTTAAAGGGGATCATTCCATTTACTGAGTAAGTGTACTCACTCCACCAATTTTCCCCTTTTCAGAACATGAAACCTCTAGAAACGAGTTTGATGATGTCATTTGGGAGTGAGAGGACGAGATCCTGAGTTGAATAATAAACTAGAACATTTAATGTATGTTTTAATTCATTTTGATATTAGAATTTTGTATTTCAGGTTTGATCATTGTCGATTGTATAAGAGAATGTACTTGGAGAGTAAAGAAGTTTTATTTATTTATTTGTTAAGCTTCGAGCTTAAAATTTTAGAAATATCATTGAGATAAAAGGCCTGGTATTCTTTGAGGGAAACATTAGAGAATACAATCATGCCACATCCCATATACAGGTATAGACTCAATTTTGGGGCGTGACATTTAGTGACATCAAAGCCTAGGTTTTGAATCATTTGGGATAACATTAGGTATAGGAATATCTAGAACCAGAATGAGTACGGGTAGCAATAAAGTGGTGACCTATGACTAGAAATTTCTTTTCATTTTCCTTCGTTTTATTATGATGACTTTCTATTATTATTGATTGGTTTATGTGTGTTAATAGTAACTAACTTTCGTATTAATATTTGTCGACTAACTTAAGGAGAGATGAAGCTATGCTTCCTCTTATCGAGCACTCGAGGTTGTTGAGGAAGGTAGATGTTCTTGAGACCTAGCATGAGCAACTTCTCAAGGATCAATGATACTACGCCCATTACTTGGCGAAAGTTGATAGGGAATGCATTTTGCATGACCATCAGAGGTATCGAGTAGAATAGGAGTCTAGACAGTAAAGAAGAGTGCTCGAGCATCTAGAAGACAAAAGGCAAGGGCTAAGGAAAACAATTACGGTTTTGGAAGCAGAAGAGGATGAACTCAGGAGGCAAGTAGAGTATTTGGAGCTCACGTACATTGAGCATCAATAGGGCGAGCACAAGCAAGATGTAAGGGTTGCGAGTGAGGAAGCGTCAGTTGCAGGATTGGGTGCTGGGTCCATCTAGAGACTAACAGTTACTAGATGGATAAGTGTTAGGGAATGAAAGAATTAGGATACTTTTCCAAGTCTCTATATTTAGAATTAATTGTTGATTGATTATTTGCAYTGTCATTATGAATATTTTTCCATTTATGGAATGAGTATTGATCAATCTTATGTGACTTCTTTCTATGATATGACTTAAAATTCAACCCATTGCTTTTATTCTCACCTTATTAAAACATGACAAGATGATGCCTTACAAGTCATAAAATTGTTTATTAGATGAACAGTCAAACTAAAGGAAACGCAGCTGTAGAAGGGAACAAAGTCCACCCATTGCCCAATAGGCCAAGGGGACAAGGACTAGAATGCTCCAAGCAAATTGAGCTGGGGCGCAGCAGCCTAATGAATGCAGGGAGTGGGAGTACAACCACCACCACCCTCCACTAAAGTTATACTGGCTATGCCAACGGAAATGGTAGTTGCATTCCAAGGTATAACACAAGCCCTCAAGGCCAAAGAGAAGGCCACTTCTGGCATCACATCCTACTACGAGAGGATGACAAAGGCTAATGTTTCCACATTTATTGGAAAAGTAGACACGTAAGCTATAAACAAGTGGTTGAGCGATATGGAGCAAAACTTCGAGATTTATGGAAGACCTGAGGAACTTCAAGGAGAAGTCGCTATACCATTCTTGGTTGACAATGCAGAGATTTGGTGGGAAGGCTCTGCGCCAAGTTACCTTCTCAATAGAGAGCCCTTGACATAGAACACCTTTAAAGGGGCATGTTTGGAATATTACTTCCCTATTTCCTTACAAATGGAGAAGTAAAAGGAATTTTTCAATCTCAAGCAAATAGAGGGATGTCAGTGGTGGAGTATGCAGACAAATTCAACTCATTAGGTAAGTTTGTCCCAGAGGTAATGGGAAATGACCCTCTGATGATGAGGTTCGAGGAGAGGTTTCTAGGTAGAATCCAGGACTGATTATCAACGATAGCCTCCCAAGATTACGCGGATGTGTATTAGAGGAGCATTCAGATTGAAGCAAACATTAAAAAAGGGGACACGAAAAAGGGCATCAAGAGGTATYATCCTTCTGGAAAACCAAACCAAGTGAGAAGTTCAAAGCTAGCCAATGAAGAGTCAGGGCAGAATCGTGGCCGATTATGGAGCCCTTGCCACCTATGGGGCCGCTACAGATTGGTACCTAGTCAGAGCAAACCCTAAAATATTTGTGGGAAGGTTCACCCTGGAGAGTGTAGAAGGAGAACTAAGGCTTGTTTCAACTAGGCGAAGTTTGGACACAAGTTACATGAGTGCCCTACCGAAACCAGTTAGGGGCAAAACCGCTAGAACCGCGCCAACTACCAGCAAAATAAGGCCATCAGCAACAGAAAAGGACAAATGCAAGGGTTTTCGCCTTGACTTAGGAAAAGGTAAATTTGTCAAAATATGTGATAACAGGTACAATTTAGGTGAACAACTTTCTAGATATCATATTATTTGATTGTGGTGCTACGCACTCTTTTGTGTCCACCAAGTATGCTAAGACCTTAGGACTAGTCCCTGAGTGCCTAGTGAATTATTATCGAGTGGCCACACCTAGGAGTRACATCTTAAYCTGATTTATGTGTTTAGAATTGTAAGTTAAGGATAGGAGAACATGAACTTAGGGATAACCTAATTCAGCTTAGTATAATTGATTTTGGTTTAAATTTGGGTATTGATTGGCTATCTAAACATCATGCTTTGATTGGTTGTCAGGAAAAGAGGGTGAGATTTGCTGGGGAGAAGGAATTTATCTTCCAAGGCTCTTTTAGAAAGATTGGAATGTGCATCACACTGATGATCTTAGCTTTAAAGGTTGGAAGGATATAAGGAAATGGTGCGACGGATTTTTGGCGCGGGTAATATATATGGTAAAGGTCAGTCCAAAATTGGATAATATTGCCAGTGGTACAAGAATTTCCAATTTATTTTTGGAGAAAGTGCCAAGAATACCCCCAGAAAGAGAGTTGGAGTTCGAGATAAACCTAATCCCAAGGGCCTTATMGATATCGAAGGTCCCTTACCACATGGTGTCGACAGAGCTCAAGGAATTGAAATAGCAGCTCCAAGAACTGATGGATATGAAATTTATTAGACCAAGTGTTTCACCATTGGGGAGCATACATATTATTTGTGAAGAAGAATGGAAGCATGCATATGTACATTGATTATCGCGAATTGAACAAGATCATAATCAAGAATAAGTATCCCTTACCGAGCACAGATGATCTGTTCAAACATCTAAAGRAGTGCGAGTATTCTCCAAAATAGACCTTAGATCAGGATATTATCAGTTGCAAATTAAGCCAAAAGATATTCTCACGAGTGCCTTTCGAATGAGATAGAGGCATTGAGTTCCTGCGAATGCCACTTAGCTTAACTAATGCACCGACATCTTTCATGAATTTGATGAACTGTGTGTTTCAAGAACAACTGGATAAATTAGTAGTAGTTTTCATGGACGATATACTCATATATTCACCCACAAAGATGAAGCATAGGGAGCACCTTAGATCGGTACTACAAGTGCTGTGAGAGAAGAAACTATATACGAAGCTCTCTAAGTGTAAATTTTGGTTGTAGAGTGTAGCCTTTTGGGGCACGTAGTTTCTAGATATAGAGTGGTAGTTGACCTGAAAAAGATAGAATCTATAGTTGACTGTCCTAAACTGACTAATGTAACAAAAATGCCCAGTTTTATCGGTCTGGTTAGGTATTACAAGAAGTTCGTAGAGAACTTCTCAATGATTGCATTACCCTTGACACGATTAACACAAAAAAGGATAAAGTTTGAATGGACATCTAAGTGTGAAGAAAGTTTTCAAGAGTTGAAAGGGAGGTTGGTATTTGCAATAGTTTTATCACTACTCGTGGAAGGCGGGAAGTACACGGTGTATAGCGATGCATCAAAACATGGATTAGGATGTGTACTAATACAGGATGGTCGAGTTATTATGTATGCCTCACGAATACTAAAATCGTATGAAAGTAACTCCCCGTCGCAYGATTAGAATTGGTAGCCATCGTGTTCGYCTTGATAATATGGAGGCATTACCTCTATGGGGAACATTGTGAGTTCTTCACCAACCACCAAAGCTTRAAATATCTATTCACGSAAAGAGAGTTGAACATGAGGCAGAAAAGTTGGTTGGAGTTATTGAAGGATTACGGCTTAAAAAATTAGCTATCATCCTGATAAGTTGAATAAGGTGGCAAATGCCTTAAGTAGAAAAAGTTTGGGACTGTTATAGGTGACATGAAGTAATAGCAAGAGTTGGTCTTGGATTTTGAGAGATTGGAGATTGAGACTACAAAGTYGATAGAAAAATGCTTGGCCGCATAATAGCTCAACCTACTTTACTTGAGTGGATCACTCAACAAGAAGATGTAAAGTTGGATAAATACCAAAGTGAAGTTTAGGAAGGTTAAAACTTTGAACTTCATCAAGACGGTAGCCTTTGGTTTCTAGGTCGGTTTGTATGCCGTTGGATTTACAATTGAGGCAAGAGGCAATGGGCAAGGGCCATCACAAGAAGTTTTCCATACACCTAAAAGGAATAAAAATGTATTAGGATCTAAGAAGGAATTTTGGTGGACTAGGATGAAAAGGCATATAGCCGAGTTCGTGGCTAAGTGTTTAGCCTGTCAGTAAGTTAAGGTTGAACACTGAAGACCAGGAAGGTTGCTGAAGCCATTGATATTCCTATATGGAATGGAAACATATAATAATGGACTTCGTTACCGGGTTACCAAGGCCACAATCGAGAAAAAATGCAATTTGGGTTGTAGTGGATAGGTTGACAAAATCTACTCATTTCTGTTCGATGAAGATAACCGCCACGATAGAAGAGTTGGAACAGATCTACCTGGATAGCATAATGAGATTGCATGGAGTGCCGGTATCAATCATGTTTGATTAGGACACAAGTTTTGTCTCCTAATTTTGGCAGAGTATAATTGACAAATTTGGCACCACCTTGTTGCTTAGCACAACTTATGACCCACAAACTGACGGGCAATCCAAAAGGGTGATAGAAATTCTAAAGGATATGCTTTGAGCTTGTGTGATGGATTTTGGAGAAAGTTGGACAGACTATCTAATGCTGGTGGAGTTCTCCTACAAAAATAGCTACCAATCCAGTATTAAGATGGCTCTGTTTGAAGCACTGTATAGGAGAAAGTGTACGTCACTTGTTTGTTGGGATGAAGTAGGAGAAAAATATTTTCGGCCCAAATCTGGTGCAAATTACAAAAGAAAAGGTGTCCATAATTTGATAGCATCTGAAAAATGCACAGGATCAGTAGAAAAGTTGGGCGAATGTTTGAAGGAGGCCACTGGATTTTGCACCAAGGGAAGAAGTCTACCTCCRGGGTTTTGCCTACCAAGGGGGTAATCCGATTTGAAAAAAGTGGAAATTTAGCCCGAGGCTTGTCGAACCCTTTGAGATATTAGAAGAGTTGGAGATTTGGCATATAGATTAGCCCTTCTATCGGCCTTTTCCTGCATACACATAATCTTCATGTGTCACAGTTTCGTTGCAAATGGCCGATCCAAGCCATGTAGTAGAGGTAGAACCACTACATCTATGTTTGGCATACATTGAGTTGCCCATAAGAATTGTAGATCGCAAGGATCAAGTTTTTGAGGAGAAGGACCATCCCAAATGTAAAAGTGCAGTGGTCAAATGACACTCATAGGTAAGCCACTTGTGAGCTAGAGGAGAAAATGAGGATCCTATGTCAACATTATTCGAAGAGATAGGTATGCCAAGTTTCAAGGCCGAAACTTTTATAAGGAGAAAAGGATGTATTACCCTTGACATTTGAGTGGGTTAGAGATTTAGATTAATAATAATAATAAAATAGACTTTATTCTTGTGATCTACAATTACATTAATAGATAAATAATTTACAAGCTTATTAGGGATTGTTTTAAGGTTTTATTAGGATTAGATATATAAGGTCTTTCTCTTTTCTCATGCCTCCAATATCAGGAGGAAGAGAGTTGGCATTAGAATCTGCAAGTGTGAGAAGACCCCTCTTTGACACCATGCCGGACATAGAGAGAGACTACCTAACTTAGAGAATTAGTCCATCATTGTATGGTAAGTGGAATATGACTCTTTAACTGTTCTAATAATCAATTGTTATTATTTTCGTATAAATTGTTGAATCAAACGTATATGATTCTTGATTAATGTTGTCTGCCATGTSATTTAAATGTTTAAAACCATTTGTTTGGGGACAAATTCGAGTCCGGGTCTTTGGGAAACATGTTCGGATGATGTTTGATTATCCACATAGCATGGACAAAATACTATAATTTTATCTATGTGGCTGTCTAGTAGAGGTACTRCTAGAATTGAATTCAATATCTGACCCATAGGCTTAGTACGATGTTCGTCGTGAATATGTTTGATTTTGATACATGATTTTATATGTGATTAAAAATAATTTCTAAATGTTTCTGTGTCTATTTTATTTTCATTTGTTAATATTCTGGTACAAGAGCTACTGTTTATGATTGTTTCTCTTCTTTTTGCRTTGGTCAACTTGTAAAGCGGGTTTCAATTTCCTCTTCACTTATTTCCCTCATTTACTGTTGCGTCCACAGATGACATCCTGTAACACCCCGAAATTTTCCTTTATTAAAATTGTTTGATTTTACGTGAAATTTATGTGCCAACTAGGGTTGGATATTTTATATGATTAATATTTTTAAAACGCACATATTGTCCGTATCAAATAAAAGTTACCGTTGGCTAAAGGCTCGACTTGTGGGCTTATTTATTAATTAAGTCTAAAGTTGGGCTTTTGTCGAAATGAAGCCAATTACGTTTAATTTACGGGTTTTACATTAGATTTGGATAGGAAGGCCCGACGCGTTGAGTTGCAGCCCAAAATA
>MEJB01000001.1:7868358-7889009 GCA_001752375.1 Rhazya stricta | reverse complement strand
CCATTGTATTATACATAAGATTACTCAACAAATTGAAAATGGGAACAAACCAATGGGACTCGATCCGATTAAGATCGTGTGACAATCGAGTGTTACCCTTTTTAAAATATTTAACTGAGTGTATGTGTTGGTGTGGGGGGGTGTGAGTGTGTCTAGTGGTGGTGGTGAAAGATACGTCGGGGTGTGCGACGACGTAATATCTGGTACTAACGGGGACAGGAATCCGATTCAGCTGGGTTACAAGATCTGGAGAGGTTTCATGGGTTATGTAGAGGGGTGTATCAAAGGGGACGAACGGGAGATTCCAAGAGTCTCCGACAAGGATTGAATAGAAAGAAACTTAAAGAAAGAAGAAAGAATAAACTGTGTTCGTTAGTGTTCGGTCGTAGGGGATAGTGGGGTGGAACGGAAAGCCCGCTTGTGTGAGAAGAACGAGATGTATTATGAAGCATACTGGTGGTGAGTGGAATACAAGTTCCAACAGCTGTGGTTGGATAGATGCTATTTAGAGAATATGAAGATGTCACATCTTTTCGATTTCGTTTCGCTTGAGTCCCGGGGAGTGTGGACGGGCTGGGCAACGAGAGTGGAATAGAAAGCAGATGTTGGAACTTGTCCGATGTGGTTGAGAGACCGGGGCGGGGGCGCGGGCCCGCGCATAGGGTGAAACTGTTGTTGAAGAAACTGAGAGCGCGAAAGCGAGGTGGAGATTGAGGAAGTGGTAAGTATTCTTAAATTTACATGTCTGTATCGTCTAGGAGAGAGAACGTAGGGATAAGTAGAAGCGTGGCTGGTGGGGCTCCGGACTATCGAGTCTTAAGGGGCGCGTGGTGAACGGGTTACAGGAGAAAGATTGCAATGTGTCTTGGAAGGGGGGGCGGAGAATGCGGAGGGGAGATGTGGTGAGGCGTAGTAAGGTCAGAGAAGCACGTTATATACTTTATTTCTAAGTAGGGAAAAAACTAAGCCAAATTAGTGGAGGAAAATCCTAGAGTTAAAGGTCCTAAGCTCTTAATGTGCCCATTTTAACATTGCATTGCCTATATGTCCTTTTATCAACACCAGTAACAATGATTCAAGGTAGTCTAATATTATTGTTTTTAGTTGTTTATTTATAACATTGCATTTTCTCGTAATCTAAAGCCATTTTTTACATCTTTGAACTGCAAGATAGTCTGATGTTGTTTTTTTTAGTTGCTTATTTGTAATACTGCATTATATATATGTATTTTATCAAGACCGTTGAGAACTTTTGGAACTAAGGGCAAAGGCAGAAGAAGGATGCTATGAAAGTTCCTCCTAGCARCAAAGTCTAGAGTACATGTACTTTCGTGGGACTAATATCATAGTAAACATGTGTTTTTTTTTTTTTTACATTTAAAATTAGGATTAGATTGGTTAAGTAAAACTACATCTGATGTGTTTTAGTATCGATTGTAGTTCTGAAGTTGGAATTTTAGTAAAAAGTCCAAAAGAGATATAGGTTAATTTGGATCATGAATATGCATCACAAAAGCAAGGCTCAAATCAGTTTCTTATCGAAAAGTATTTTTAAGTATAAGTTTGATAATAATTCTTTTGTTATGTATCAAAATCACAATCTACAAGTGATAGTTTCAAAACTTAAGTTTATAGTGTAGAAATTTCAAAATCTCTGCAAGTAGGTACTATTATTGCCAAGTTGCCTTCTTCATGGAATGATTATCAAAATAAATACTTCATAACTCTAAAGCTTTAACTATATCTATTATTTTGAAGTATTTCAGAATTGAATAAGGTGCTAGGTTCTTGCATAAGAAAGAAAATGAGAGTGATCCTGAGGTGAATTTGATTGAGTAGAAGAGGTACAAAAACAAAAGAAATATATTTGAAAATACTGATTCGAAGGACAAGAAGAAGAAAAATATTTGCTACAATTGTGGTAAAAGGAATAGCTACAAGGCTGAGTGCAAATCAGMAAAAGATAAAAAGGAATCGTCATAGTACAAACATTAAAAGAAAATAACAGCTTACTGATGAATTTATCAGTTGTGAATTTGCAACAAATTTCTTGAAATTCATCAAAATAAAATATTCCATCGCAAATTCATCCAAAATTTATGAAGAAAWTTTTTTCGTCGCAAATCCCTTGCAAATCTATGACGGATTTCAGGAACTATAAAACAAAATTAGAATAATAGACATTCTGTTGCAAATTTGCTAGGGATTTGCGATCGATTCTAGAATAACTAATTTTATTTTTTCAAAATAATCTATTGCAAATCCCTCGCAATGAAATTTCGTCGTAATATTAATATTATAAGTTTTATAATGTATTACACATAATTTTATATAAATATTTTTGGACAATAATTATTAATTTTTATTTTATTTTCAAAATTTTTAAAAGAATCCATCGTAAATCTTTTGCAAACTTGCGAGGGATTTGCAACGAATTTTGTACAAATTTCATTTTATGTTTTTAGTTTTTAAAAGAATTTGTGGCAAATTCTTCCCAAATTGGTGAATGATTTGTACTAATTTTATTTTGTCATTAAAAGCTTCTTGTGAGGGATTTGGTAATATTTTTATATTTTATAACTTCCAAAGTCATCCGTCGCATATCCCTCGCTAATTTGCATGAACGTATATTACATTTATTATGTTGATTTTTTCTCGAAACTTGACAAAACTTCTTCACACATCCATTGCAATGTGGTTGCAAATTTGTGACAGATTTGCGATGGATGGTTCGCAAACGAGTATTTTTYCGAGTTATAGCTATCCGTCACAAAAATCCATGTTTCTTGTAGTGAAACCTTTTTGACAATGGTTAAGCAATTGTGGCTACGTTATCACTTGGTGTGGTGGCAAAACTTCAAATGACCATACCATCTTCCAAAAATTGGTGGTATGACTCCAGTGCAGCCGTTCATGTATGCAATGACAAGGAATAATTCAAGAACTATGAAGTTCTTTCAGGGAATGAAGTGGATATGGCAAATGATGTGAGTGCTGAGGAACATGGAAAGGGATATTTGCATCTTATCTTCACTTTTGGGAAAAAGTTGGTTCTAACTAATGTACTTCATATTTTGAATGTTGTGAAAAATCTTGTCTTAGCAGTTATGTAACATTGCATTGTCTACGAGTAACATTGCATTGTCTATATATCCTTATTATTTTTTTAGTTCTTTATTTCTAATATTGCATTGTCTATATGTCCTTTATCAACACCGATGAGACCTTTCAAAACTTAGGGGCGAAGGCAGGAGAATGATGCTACAAAAGTTCCTCCAAGCAACAAAGTCTGCAAGTACATGTACTTTCATAGGGCTAATATCATGGCAAATATTTTTCACACTCAGAATTAGGATTAGTTTGGTTAAGTAGAACTGCATCTGATATGTTTTAATTCAATTTGTACTTCTAAAGTTGGAATTTTTAGTAAAAAGTCCAAAAGTGATATGGGCCAGTTTGGATCGTGAATATGCATCACAAAAGCAAGGTTTAAATAAGTTTCTTATCAAAAAGGATTTTAAGTTTAAGTTTGATAATAATTGTTTACTTATGAATCAAGTTCGCAACCTACAAGTGATAGTTTCAAAACTTGAAGTTTATAGTGTAGAAATTTCAAATCTATGCAAGTTGGTACTATTATTGTCAAGTTGCCTTCTTCACAGAATAATTATCAAAATAAATTACTGTATACTTCTGAAATTCTAACCATGTCTAGTGTTTTAAAGCATCTTAGAATTGAATAATGTGCTAGGATCTTGCATAAGAAAGAAATTGAGAGTGATCCTAAGGTGAAATTGATTGAGGAGAAGAGGTAAAAAAAAAAAGAAAAATACTTGAAAATACATATTATAAGGACAAGAAGAAGAAAAGGATTTGCTACAATTCCAGTAAAAGGGGTTACTATAAACCTGAGTGCAAATCCAACAAGAGATAAAAGGGAAATAGTCATAGTACAAACACTACATGAAAATTATAGTTACCAACGAATTTATCTGCTGCAAATTTGCAACGAATTTATCTGCTGCAAATTCATCGAAATAAAATATTCCATCGCACATGCATCCCAAGATTTGTGAAGAAAATCTTTTCATCGTAGATCTATGATGGATTTGTAGCAATCTTCCACGACATTATATTAGTAGACGTTCTGATACAAATTTACGAGAGATTACGACGGATTCTGGAATAACTAATTCTATTTTTTTCTAAAGTAATCTGTCACAATTCTCTTGCAAATTTACTAGGGATTAGCGATGGAAATTTTTTAATAATCTTAAAAATGAACTAATTTTTATTTCACTATCCGTCCCAAATTTGCAAGCGATTTGCAACCAAATAGTTTTTCAAAATATAAAACATTTAAAACATATTTGAATACTCTGCTGGAAATCTGTTAGTAACTTGCAAGGGATTTGTGACGTTGGTTTTTTTCACAATTCAAACAAAAAAAAGGACAAATAAAATTACACATCTTGTCGCATGCTCAAAAAATGGATAGGCGCAAACCAAAAGCCCGAAGAAAGAATTGATAAGCGGGTTAGAAAGGGTTAGGTTGAAAGAACATACTTTTGTTTTGGACCCGAGCTAGAGACCAGAGAAGTTGATGTTCTCGGGTAGCTAATCATATGTCTTTAGTTCCATGAAAGTAGTGTTAACTAAACTAAGCTAAAATATATAAACGATTAAACTAAACATTACCCCTACCTCCCCCTCCCTCCTCCACCGGCCCTTGCTCCTTCTCTTCCTCCCCTCGCCCTCACTCCTCCTCCTCCTGGAGGGGCCGTTATAGCTACCCAAGAAATTATGGGAGTCATTGATGGTGTCGTAACTTGGGTCGTCAAAGTAGCAGGTTAGGGGGCTGTTAGAATTGAACAAGGTGTAGGATCTTGCATAAGAAAGAAAATGAGAGGTATCCAAAGGTGAATTTGATTGAGGAGAAGAGATACAAAAACAAAAGAAAGATACTTGAAAATACTGATTCTAGGGACAAGATGAAGAAATTGATTTGCTGCAATTGTGGCAAAAAAAGTCACTATACTACTAGGTGCAAATCCAACAAATAATAAAAGGGAAATCTCCATGGTACAAATATTAAAAGAAAATACAGCTTATCGATGGATTTTTGCGACAGATTTGGAATGAATTCTTTGAATTCATCAAAATAAAACATTCCGTCACAAATTCGTCCCAAAATTCGTGAAGAAAATCTTTTCGTCGCAAACCCTTGCTAATCTGCGATGGATTTGTAGGAATCACAAAAACTATTAGATTAATAACATTCTGTTATAAATTTTTGAGGGATTAGCAACAAAAATGCTTTTCRAGATCTTAAAAATGAAATAATTTTTATTTCACAATCGGTCGCAAATTTACGAAGGATTTATGACGGAATAGTCTTTCAAAATTTAAAAATTTTAGAAGTTATTTAAATATTCCGTTGCAAATCTGTCGATAACTTCCAAGGATTTGTGAAGATGGTTTTTTTCACAATTCAAACAAAAAAAAAAAGAAAAAATAAAAATTACACATTCTATCACATGCCCAAAAAATGGATAGGCCCAAACCAAAAGCCCAAAGAAAGAATAGATGAGCGAGTTAGAACGAGTTAGGTTCAAAGATCGTACCTTTGTTCCTGGATCGTAGTTGGAGACCAGAGAAATTGATTCTTTCAAGTAGTTTACCAGATGTCCTCAATTTCTCGAAATTAGTATAAGCTAAACTAGGCTAAACTATATAAATGATTAAACTAAAAACTACTCTCTCCTCTCCCTTCCCTCGCCCTTGCTCTTGCCCATTCCCTCACCCCTCCTTCCCCGAAGGGGCCGCTGGAGCTATCCCTAGAAACATCGGAGTCATTGTTGGGGTCGTAACTAGAGCCACCGGTTTAGGGGCCGTTAGAATTGAATAAGGTGCTATGATCTTGCATAAGGGGGAAAAAAAATGAGAGTGATCCTAATMTGAATTTGATTGAGGAGAAAATGTACAAAAATGAAAGAGAAATACTTGTAAAAATTGATTCTAAGTACTAGAAGAAAAGAATTTGCTACAATTGAGGCAAAAGGGGTTACTATAAGGCTAGGTGCAAAGCCAACAAAAGATAAAAGGAAAATCTCCATAGTACAAACACTACAAGAAAATTACAGTTTACCAATGGATTTTTGCGATGAATTTTTGCAATGGATTTCTTGAAATTCATCAAAATAAAACGTTCCATMGCAAGCTCGTTRCAAAATTTGTGAAGAAAATCTTTTCAGCGCAAATCTGCGATAGATTTGTAGGAATCATAAACAACATGAGATTAACRGATATTGTATTGCAAATTTGCRAGGGATTTGCGATCGATTATGAAATAACTAATTTTGATTTCTAAAGTAATTCATCACAAATTTCTGAGRGATAAGTGATAGAAATAATGTTCAGAATCTTAATAAATGAAATAATTTTCATTTCACTACCCGTTGCAAATTTGCGAGGGATTTGCATTATAATAGTTTTTCAAAATTAAAAAAAATTTAAAACTTATTATAATGCTCTGTTGCAAATCCGTTGGTCACTTGCGAAGGATTTGTGAGAATGGTTTTTTCACATTTCAAATGAAAGCAGAACAAATAAAATTACATATTTAGTCGCATGCCTAAAAATTGGATAGGCCCAAAGAAAGAATAGATGGGCGGGTTAGAATGGGTTAGGTTCAAAAACCGTACCTTTTTTCATGGATTGGAGATGGAGACCAGAGAAATTGATGTTTTCAAGAAGCTTATCAGATGTCTTCAGTTCCATGAAAGTAGTATAAACTTAATTAAGCTAAACTATATAAACAATTAAACTAAACACTAACTTTTCCTCCTCCACCTACCCTCCCTCCTCCTTTCTCTTTTGCCTAGAAAGAGCATTAAAACGGCCCCTGGAATCACCAGAGTAGTTATTAGGGTCGTAGCCAGGCTTAGAATTGAATAAGGCGCTAGGATCTTGCATAAGAAAGAAAATGAGAGTGATCTTGAGGTAAATTTGATTGAGGAGAAAAGGTAAAAAAAAAAAAAAAGGATACTTGAAAAAACTAAATGTCATGACAAGAAGAAGAAAATGATTTCTGCAATTGCAGCAAAATGGGTCACTATAAGGCTAAGTGCAAATCCAGCAAAAGATTAAAGGGAAACCTCCATAGTAGAAACATTACAAAAAACTTACAATTTACTGACRGGTTTTTGTGACAAATTAGCAACTAATTTCTTGAAATTCATCAAAATAAAATGTTCTGTCGCAAATCCATCTCAAAACATGTGAAGAAAATCTTTTCGTCGCATATTGTAGCAATCATACACAACATTATATTAATGACATTCTATGTTAAATTTACGAGAGATTTATGAGGGATTTACAACAGATTCTGGAACAACTAATTTTGCTTTTTTTCTAAAGCAATCTGTCGCAAATCCCTTGCAAATTTGCGAGAGATTAGAGACTGAAATATTTTTTAGAATCCTAAAAAATGAAATAATTCTTATTTCACTATCTGTCACAATTTTGCAAGGGATTTGAGATGGAATATTTTTTCAAAATTTAAAAAAAATTTAAGACTTATTTCAATACTCTGTCGCAAATCCATCGATACTTGCAAGGGATTTGTGATGGAAAGTGTTTTTAGAATTCAAAAAAAAAAGAACAAATAAAAATTACATATTCTTTTGCATTACCCAAAGGAATAGGCATAAAATAAAAGCACAAAGAAATAATAGATTGGCAAGTTAGAATGGGTTATTTTCGGAGACCTTATCTTTGTTCATAGACCGCAATTGGTGACCAGAGAAATTGATGCTTTCAGGTAGCTTATTAGATGTCTTCAATTCCATGAAAATATTGTAAACTAAACTAAGCTAAACTATATAAATTAAACTAAACACTAACCCTGCCTTCTCCTCCCTCCTCCTCTCCCCTCCTCGCCCTTGTTCCTGCCCCTGCGCTCACTCTTCGTCCCTGTACACTAGAAACATCGGAGTGGTTGTAAGGGTCATTAGACCGTCAAGGGGTCGTTAGAATTGATAAGGTGCTAGGATCCTGCATAAGAAAAAAATGAAAGTGGCCATAAGGTGAACTTGATTAAGGAGAAGAGCTACAAAAATAAAAGATAGAAACTTGAATACTGATTCTGAGGGCAAGAAGAACAAAAAGATTTGCTACAATTGTGGCAAAAGGGGTCACTGTAAGGCTGGGTGCAAATCCAACAAAAAATAAAAGGAAATTCTCCATAGTACAAACACTACAAGAAAATTAATATTAACCGAAGGATTTGCAACAGATTTCTTGAAATTCATAAATATAAAACATTCCATCACAAATTTGGAATCATAAATTGTAATACYCGAGATTTCTTTTATGRATTTTTTTATTTGATTGTGTGAATTTACGTGCCAACTAGGGTTGGATAACGTTCTATGTGGTTATTATTTAATTATATATTTAATAAGTGCGAAATTATCGTGTTTGTCGAATTTGAACCCTTGGTTGGTTAGAGGCTCGACTGGTTGAGCTTATTCATTTTCATTTGAAAAACTAGATTTTTATCAAAAGAAAAGCCCATATAATTTAATTTAATGGATTGGGGTCAATTACGGATGGGAAGGTCCGAAGGATTTAGGTTACGGCCCAGTTAAAAAAAAAAAAAAGAAAACAAAGGAAAAACCTAAAAACCCTAGAATCTCCTTCTTCTTCTTCCTCATCATGCTACTGCCTCCGCCGCCGCAGCAAATCCTAACCCTAAGTCTTCTTCATCTCAGCTGCCGCCACCCCTTTCTCAAAGCCCTCCCGCCAGCGTTACCTTCTTCTTCCCCTATCCGATGCTGCACGTTCACCTTTGCCACAGACTGTAACTCGTCTTCCTTCAATGACAAGAGCAGAAATTGCTACTTGGTCGCAGTCCGTCGTCGTCCAGATTCGTCTGTCACCACTTTCTTCCACTCTCACAATCTAGTTCGATCATCAGATCTGCACATCGCCTACACGCGTAGTTGACCAGATCTGCTTGCCAAGTTCATCCAGATCGGAGTTGCTAGTGCTTCGATTGCTCATTTGCTGGTCGTCGATTTCCTGCAACCAGCGTTACCGGCTTGGTGCTCATTGGTTTACCCAGACCTGCGCGACTGGAGCTGCTGGCTTCGAGATTTGCCTCCCAGTTCACAACCATCATCCGTCCTCGGCTGCTGCTCGTTGCTTTCTTGTTATGCCCTGGCGGGTTGCTGCACTTCAGAGGCACGCGATCCGCGTCTACCGGAGTCATCCATAGCCATTCCGGACCAAGCAGTCCGCCCAGCTCTGCCTTCATCTTCTTCTTCTTCTTCTTCTTCTTCTTCTTCTTCTTCTTCTTCTTCTTCTTCTTCTTCCCTGCTCTGCAGTTTTGCCACAACGGAGGATGGACCGTGCTCAGCCGCTCGACTCAGCGGAGCCCGTCCAGATCTGTTCTTCCTTGACTAGATCTGTCCGCGTCGTGCTGCCGCTCGGGTGCTCTGCCACATGACCAGCCAGCTCCTTGCCGGCCATCGCTCTGCCCAGATTTGATCACTATAGTCAGTAGATACCGACACTCGGCGAAGCTCGAGGAAAAACTAGTCCTAGCTGGCGATTTGCTAGTTTCCAGAACAGAGACGCTCAGAAGGCACCCAGGTGCTCTGCGCCCAGGTACCAACGCTAGACCAACGGGCACCCCGCGCCTAGCAAGCCCCAAGAGCCCAATGCCTAGCACCCAGGCGCACCGACGCCCAGAGACATCAATGCCCAAATGCCCGACGACCCAAAACCATTCCCGAGACACTTGGACTTTGTGACGTAAAAGGTCAAAATATTAATACTTAATGTTGAAATTTATGATTATAAATTACATTATAAAGTAAAATTGTGGGAGAACATAAATTAAGTTTAATACCCGAACAAAGAAGTTTAAATTGTATCCTTAAAAGACGTGATAATTGGTAATGTGGGGACTAAGTATGGATTAATAATTGACAAATGACATCCTTGGAACGAACCCTGAATATCTAAGTTGGGACGATTAAACTAAATAGCCTTTCTTTCTGTAATCACAAATAGGTTGATTCGAGTACCCTAAAGTTGAGAACGGTCGAAGGATTTCACTTCAACATTTAAATAAAAAACCTTTAATGTAAAGGACTCCGGGTAAGTAAATACTTTCATTCTCATTTGGTGGTAATGTAAGTGTGTTGTTATTATGATTGAATCTTCTTGCATGAATTGAATCTGTGTGTAAGTAATCCTCCCATCTCATTAACGTTATAAATGAATGTAATTGAACTCTTTTAATTGCTCTAATATGTTATGTATGAGATTGTATGTTGATATGTGTAATTGTGTGGAATGTTAAGGAGTTCATATCCTATATCACTTTTATGTCAAATGATATGTTATCATGTTTCATATCTTGTACTAATTGTCGAATGTTATGTTATATAAGGTTGTATGCATTTCATGTCATGAGCATGTAGTTAGAATTCTAGATCACATTTGGTAAGAACCATTCACACACTTAGAAGGTGAATGGTTTAGGAAATGGAATTTTAAAGGAAAAGGTAAAGTTTTGAAAATGCTAAAGTTTTCGAAAAGGAGTGTAAACCTAGCCACAAAAGATGTGAGTGGGAAATGGGGCGTAGGGGACTGGCACACCCGACCCTACCCTCTTGGAGGGTAGGTAAGAATGGAATGTTCACCTTCTTAGAGGTGAAAGAATGGAAAGAAAACTTTTTTTTTATTTAATGTTAACCGCTTTGCGGTTCTACTGGTAGGAATGGAATCGGGTTCCAAATAACTATGGCCCACTAGGCGTTACACTCTAATGAGCTCACGAATGAAAGAAAATGGAATGTTTTACTGTAAGTAAATTTTGAAGGAAAGGTTTTGTAAAGAGTTTTTGAAAAGGGAATGTTTGAAAAGTTTTTCATTTAAAAGGCGAAATTTTATAACTCATGACATGTAAGGCATGTTATGCATTCATGCATGAGGTTTACTTACTGGGCTTTTTAGCTCATTCCTTTCTCTCGTTTGCATTTCAGATGATGTGTAGCCAGATGGTGCGAGGAGGTCACTTGTAGGCAAACCAAGATACCCTGAAGTTAATGTAAATGAATATTATGGATTAAGATGGTTGTACTAAGTATTTATTATTTGAGTTTATATTCTTTTGAGTTTCCGTAAATTCGTGTCAGCAAGTGAATGATGACATTCTCGAGTTAGGATAAAGGTTTCTAATCTGGGGGTGTGACATAAACAACATTAGATTCACAGACATTCGGTTGCAAATTTGTGAGGGATTTGCAATGAATTCTGGAATAACTAATTTTATTTTTTCCTAAGGTAACCCATTGCAAATCCCTCAAAAATTTGCGAGGGATTGGCAACGGAAATTTTTTTTAAAATCTTAAAATATGAAATAATTTTTATTTCACTAACTATCACAAATTTTCAAGGAATTTTCGATGGAATAGTTTCTCAAAACTTATTTCAATACTCCATTTCAAATATGTTGGTAAGTTGCGAGGGATTTGTGACGAATGATTTTTTCAGAATTCAAACAAAAAAAGAACAAATAAAAATTTCACATTTTGTTGCATGCCCAAAAAATGGATAGGCCCAAAACAAAAGCCCAAAGAAAGAATAGATGAGCGAGTTAGGTTCAGAGACCATACCTTTGCTTGTGTATCAGAGCTAAAGATTGAAGAAATTGATGCTTTCAAGTAGCTTACCAGATGTCTTTAGTACCATGAAAGTAGGGTAAACTAAACTAAACTAAACTATATGAATGATTAGAACATTAACCTTATCTCCACCTTGCTCCTGCTCTCYATCCCCTACTCCTCCTTCTGGAAGGGCCGCTGGACCTACAGCTGAAGACACCGGAGTCGTTGTTGGGGTCGTAGCTAGGGTCATTGGAGCCATCGCTTGAGGGGTCACTGGAGACACCAGAGTCATCGGGGTCATCATCGGGGTCATCATCAGGGTCATCGTCATCATTAGCGAATAAGTCGTCTTCATTATTGTAGTTTTTGTTGTGGAGGAGGAGGCTGGATCATATGGTTTCAGAGCTTGGTCAAGACATGAAGCATATCTATGGTTATTTCTATTGTTGCTGGCAGGATAGGAATGAAATAATAGCTGCCATCCGGTATGATATGTAAATACTAAGAAATGTCATTACATAAAGGTAGGGCTTTGGTCACGGTCCCCTCATACATGTCAATAACAACAATCGAGCCCTCGGTTTGGTACTAGACTCAATAATGAGCCTCCCTAATCAGGAATTCAATGCATGCGATTTTAATATTAGGATCTTGGGAATTGACAACTAATTTTATAATTTCTTGGGTTCCAAAAAGCATTCTAGTGACGATAAAATATCATAGTTTTCAAAGGGAAACCTAATCCGATATATGCAATTATCGGGGTATATAACTCTTCAATAATGCTTTTTAGCTCAATGTTGAGCTACATCTAATGTGGCTTAATGTGTAAATATATTGCACAAAGACATATATAACCCTATGATAATTAGAGGGAAAATCTCAACATTTTCCTCTCTTCTTCTCTCCATTACAATTGTCTCTTAGACTTCCAAGAATGAGGAATAAAAACCAAGATCCAGTAAATGCAATGTGAAGTTTGTTACTTTTAGAGGGAAAGCCATAACAGGGAATTGGATTTGATTAACTTAGTTTAGCTACAAGAAAGTTATGACAAATTTTTGCAACAGATTTATCCATTACAAGAAAAGCTGCGACGAATCTAACTTAGTTCCATTACAAGAAAATTTTTGTAATGGATYTGCAAYGAATTTCTTGAAATTCATCAAAATAAAACATTCTATCGCAAATCTGTCCCAAAATTTTTTAAGGAAATCTTTTTGTCACAAATATGCGACGGATTTGTAGGAATCACTATCAACATAAGATTAATAAAATTTCATTGCAAATTTGTGAGAGATTGCGGTAGATTTTGGAATAACTAATTTCATTTTTTTCCAAAATTCTCCATCGCAAATTCCTCACAATAGACGTTTCATCGCAATATTAATTTGATAAGTTTTATAATGCATTATGARTAATTTTATATAAATATTTTTTAACAACAATATTGATTTTATTTTTATTTCAAAGGTTCAAAAGAATCCATCGCAAATGTCTCGCACATTTGCGACAATTTTTGTAAAAACTTCATTTTATTTTTATAATTTTCAAAAGAATCCGCTGCAAATGCTTTGCAAATTAGTGAGGGATTTGCAAYAGATTTGTATTAATATTATTTTACTTTTAAAAGCATCCATCACAAATCCACATATTATATTTATATTTAATTTATTTTTTTTGAAAATTTTGCCTACTAATCCGTCGTAAATCCATCACAAATTATGTGACAACCCGACCTCCCCTAGGTGTCACTGGGGCTGTACGAGCATCGTCTATCTCTCGATAGTCAATACAATTGAACATACAAAGCATCTACAATTATAAATGAAATACAAACGTCTCGTTAAGTTCGTAATCTTACAACATTTACACTCCCAAATATATAGAACTAATCTCCAAAATAAAATCCCTAAAATTATGAGAGTACAACACTCAGATGACAGTACAGACACTCTATGTACGGTGTAACTCTGCAAAAAGTCACTTGACCTTTGTAAATGTCTGCACCTATGACTAAAACATGTGAAAATTGAGTGAGCTAAGCTCAGTAAGTCCTGTAGGTGTGATATAGTGTAAAATTTTAGTAAAAAATATTCAGAAACCATGGTACTTTAGTTTAAATAAGAAATAGTTCGAAAGAACTCAATGCTAGAACAAAATAAGCATAGCAAGTTTAATAAACTGTTCAATGCTAAGTATAGAGTCAAGAAAATCAAACTTAATTGTAAAAGATTCGTTCTAGGGGTCAAGATTTATCGACCTTATTCTCTATGTGCACATACAATTTTCAATCTGAACAATAACAGGTAAGCCGGCTAGCCCACCTAGAGGAGTTGATCACCCCCAGGTTAAACATCCCAACCATGGGTACTAGCATCCAACTTGTACTATAGGTACCATTTGGCGCAACCGTCCACTCGATACGATCTCAACTCGCCATAGGTATGATCTATTGATTTTTTTGTCATTTGGCAACTTCCAAAGCACTGTCATCCAGGCGGCTCAAGAGCTCCTCGCAATGGGGACCATGTCAAGTACAGTACTTTGCCAATGACTAATACTCGGAGCTACCAAYTGAGTACTCAATCATTAACATATGTACACATTCCAAGTCTGTCTCAATAACAAGCTTGGTGCAAAGTAAATCAATGAAACCTTGAAATTCATGATAAAATCAATGCCAAGTATAAAGACAGTCATTCGATATCTAAATCCATGTTTTCCTGTCAATCAGGTAACCTTGTGGTTTGAATAGAACAATCAATGTGATAAATCATGCCACTATAAAATCTATGAAACGTAAGAGCATTTATAAATAGCATGTACAACATTTCTTCAAAAGACTTTGCAGAGTATTTCTTGTTTAAAACAATTGAAAGGACTTGAATCATTTTTCTGGAGTAYGCTGTACAAAATCACATATTTTAAGAAGTTTGTAAAATGGAAGGACTYACTTGGAATCTTTGAGTTGARCCAACTTTCTTGACTAGCATGCCCTATGACCATGCCATAAGTATACATCTTAGTCTATGTCTCATGTTAGGTTACAATAATCACAAACAAAAAAATAAATAAACTCTTTAATCATATGTCGAGCCATGGTTTTTCATTTTTCATTTTTCATTTTTCATTTTTCTATCTGAATCTGACAGTCTTAAGTATTTTAGTCATTACTTGGGTTCTACTAGGAGAAAATCTCTCAAACTAGTTGTAAAAATTCCAAGATTTCAAGGAATCTATCTAGGTGCATTGAATAATTCGAAATAATCCAAATAATTCCCATATTTTATTAGAATTAAAGGGCAAGGCAGATTCCAACTCAACCCCGTTCAACATGGTAATATCCAAAGATTTGATCATATCTTGAGTTCTACGAATCTATTTCTAGTGAAGTCAAGCTTAAAATGTTACTAAAATCTTAAGGTTTCCGTCCACATAACAAATTATTGATTTTGGTTCATGAATTAGTCACAAACACCAGAAGAGTAACATTTTAATTCCATCAAGTATTTCCAACAGTGCTTGGTTATTAGCTTATATCTTCAAGTTTATAGGATTTTTTCCGTTAGTTTTGTCTTGATTTGTTCCCAAAACAATCATATTTCCAACCATATATCATAATCCCAATCTCGAGTGCTTTAGTAATAATTCAAACAAAAAGACTTTATTCCAGAACTCTTCAGCATACCTTATAACATGGCAAATGAATAAAATGTTTCAAATGACTATTACAGTAACAACTTAATACAGTGAATATTTCTTACATATATTTAGCGTGTATAATAGGTTATACAATTCGTTTTATTTTAATACAACACAAACATAGCCAATAAATTTAATACAATCATGATCATCTACRCTAACACAATTAATTGTATTTGAAATAATTCACATAGTTGCATTCTAATATTATTATTGTAGTATAAGTAGTAGCAATAAAAGTAGAATAAGCATTCCACCATTTCAAGCCCTCTCTCCCCACACAGAAAATGTTGAAAAATGATAAAGGAAGATTAGTTTGCAGGAAAATACTTAACCCAAATTGAGTAAAAGTTGGAAGGCGTAAAGGCTTGAAATGAGATTCTCGTAAGAGCGTGTAAATGTAATGTTTAGTAGAGTGAAGAGAAGAGAGAAAAGAAACCTTTGATAGAATAGAGGAAAAGAGTGAATCGGCAACTTAAAGTAAAAAAGGGCGGCGGTGAGCGAAATAGAAAAGAATGAGAAGAAAGGTGGCAGTGATAGAAACGTGGTGAGGCGATTGTGTAGAGTTGACGGCAGACTGGTGACCCAAAATTATTAAATAATATGGAAATGAATAAGAAGGATGATAGAATATTGATAGAAAAGATGGCGATAATGACCAGCAAAATATATATATATATTATGATAACGAAAAGAAGTAAGAAAAAAAAGGGAAAAAATATTAAGCAGGAAATTCTTATCATTATTTATATTTTTTAGTATTATTATTACTTAAACATTTCTAGGGTTTATTTCTCTTTCAATAAATTATTAATGTTTGGATTTCCTTTAATCAAACAATTAAAATCACGTCTCGATCTTTTAAAGTCATTAGTAATATTCTAAATTTAAAATTCTCTAATTTGTTAATGCCTCAGGTTTTCACGTAATTGCTTTTACAACAGTCCAAAATGATGAATATTAATTGGAAAAATTAGCATTTTCCATGCGACATAAAATTTTTTATTCCTTCCAGGTATCCATCATAAAATTTTTTATTCCTTCCAGATATCCGTCGCAAATTAGTAATGTATTCATAGAAAGAATTGATTTTTTTCCTCGAAACTCGATAAAAATCCGTCACACATCCGTCGCAAAGTGGCTTAAATTTGTTACAGATTTGCAACGGATGGTTTACAAATGAGTACTTTTCCAAGATACAACTATCTATCACAAAAATACATGTTTCTTGTGGCGAAACCTTGTTGATGATGGTGAAAAAACTGTGGCTATGTTATCACTTGGTGTAGTGACAAAACTTCACATGACCATACCATCTTCCAAGGATTGGTGGTATGACTCCGGTGCAGCCGTTCATGTGTGTATTGACAAGGAACAATTTAAGAACTATGAAGTTCTTTAAGGAGATGAAGTGGATATGGCAAATGGTGTGAGGGCTAAGGTCCATTAAAAGAGAAACGTGCATCTTATCTTTACTTCCAAGGAAAAGTCGATTCTTACTAATGTACTTCATGTTTCAAATGTTGTGAAAAATCTTGTCTCTGCAGATATCCTTAACAAAGAGGGACTTAAAGCTATGCTACAGCCAAACAATGTAGTCTTGTCCAAGAAAGGTGTATTTGTAGGAAAAGGGTATTTTTATAATAGTGTGTTTAAGCTTAGCATTAATAAAGTAAATGATGTTTCTAATTATTTCTTTGATGCATCTTATTCTTTGTGGCACTATAGACAAGAACATGTGAACTATAAAGTGTTGCTTATATGTATAGAAGCTGTCTAATATCTTATAATGACCAAGAGATAAAAAATGGGAAACTTGTGTGCAAGCTAAGATTACAATATCACATTTTCCATAAAGTTGAAAGAAACACACAATTRCTGGATTTAGTGCATTCAAATGTGTATGARTTAAATGGTTTTATTACAAGAGGTGGTAATAAATATTTCCATCAATTTCATAGATGATTACTCTAGATTTGGTGCATGTTTTTCTAATGAAATTGAGTATGAAGCATTTTATATGTTTAAGGCATATAAATCTCTTGTAGGAAAACAACAAATTGAAAGGATTAAAACTTTGAGAAGTGATAGAAGTTGTGAAAATATTTCTAGCGAGTTCTCAAACTTTTGTGAAGAAAATGGAATTATACACCAAACAAGTGCACCATATATACCACAACAAAATGGTTTATCTGAAAGAAAAAATATCACTTTACAAAATATGTTAAATGCTATGATTTTAAGTTCTAGTTTTCTAAACAATTTGTGGGGTAAAGCTTCATTAGCTGCATGTCATGTGCATAATAGGATCACGTCTTTAAAGACTAAAGTTTCTCCAYATAAACTATGGAAAGAAGAAAACCAGAAAACCAAACTTAACCTATTTAAGAGTTTGGGGGTGTATACCCTATAATAGGATCCCAGATTATAAAAGAACCAACTTGGGACCTAGAGCACTTAAAAGTGTTTTTGTAGGATATGCTGAAAATAGAAAAACTTATAGGTTACTTGGCCTTGCCTYCAATGTAATAATAGAATCAGGAGATGTTGAGTTCTTTGAGAATCAGTTTCTTAGGGACTCAAGAGTAAATRAAGTTTCATAKGGAGAGTCTAACTCTTCTCAAGGTGCAACTAATAGTGAACCAAAATGAAAATGAAGAAATGACACTCCTATTGAACCTAGGAAGAGTCAAAGRCAAAAGAAGGAGAAAAATCTTCCCTCTAACTTCATTTCTTCTCAAGCCAAAATTTTTGTAACAATCCCAGATTAGAAATTATCCTAACCAAGAAATGTTACCAACTTTACCCTCACATAGGTTACGAAAATTGGAAAAATAAAAAAAAAATCTTGAATTTAAAATAGAAAAGGGGTTTACAAAAATTTCGRCAAGATCTSCCCTATAATATCAACATTTTCAACCTGAACACAACAAGAAAATTTCACCCAAACATCTCCAGTACTCCACATAATTAATGAAATAACTTCAACCCCAACAAATTCATTACTAACAAATTACTCATTTATTAAAAATCTAGAGGAAACCTTTGAAAGAATAAATCAATAAACGAATAAAGACTAAAATATTTAACTAGTTCACAAATCAACTAAAAATTTAATTAACAAAWTGACTCTTGGGTATCCAAGTCTACTCCCAAGCAAACTCCRCGTACCATCTGGCTAATCATCACCTGAAACATAAAATGAGAGAATATGGGGTGAGCTACTAAGCTCAATAAGTAAATCTYATGCATGAATGCGTATGACATGCATCATATGTTATGAAGTTCAAAAAAAATCATTTTGTCTAATCTTTCAAAAAAAATTTCTTTTCCAATCATGAGCTCACTTAGTGTATTGTCTAGCCATTAAGCTCTGTAGCGAGCAATTTTTATTTAGAATCCAGTCACATTCTACAATAGGACCGCCAAGCGGTTAACATAACTTTTTCTGACTTTCACCTCATAAGAGTTGAACATTACATACATTCCCACCCTATAAGAGGGTTAGGTCGGGTGGCTAGTCTCCTACGCCCCATTTCCCACTCACACCTTTCATGGTCAAGGCTTTACACCCTTTTTCAAATTCTTAACATTTGGAAATCATTCAACATAAAAATCACATTTTCCCAAATTCATTCCTCAAAACATTTTCTTTTCCAAACTTCATTCTTTAAAAACATTTGCTTTCTTAGATACATGATATGCCCATGTCAGAGAATGGTGCAAAATACTGCAAGCTACATGCTCATGAACATTGACCACTTGAACTCTTAACTTAAAATTTCCAATATGTCAAAAAAGTAGCAAAATTCTCACACTTGAAATAATACCATAAATCAKGTCACATAAGAGCAATTAAATCATAACAATAATACACATGCATCAGAATAAATGAAAATGTGGAGTTTATTTACATACTTCAATATCAATAATGAACTCACATTCAATTCACATAAGAGAAATTAAATCATCACATCAATACACATGCATCATAACAAATGCAGTGGGAATTCACTTACATAAAATCCTTAGTAGATTTGGTTATTTTAAATCGCTAGCGGAGTGCCTTGGCTGTTCACAACATCCATGTACCAAAAGTATCCTAATATTATTACACAAATAATATTCATCTAAAATTTGTTTAATCAAATACATCCATTTGACATAAGTGTTCACCATTAATACATTCATCGTTTATCCTATGGTTGACATTAACCAATAATTTTTGAATCTAAATTTAATGTCGAAAATAATCAAACTTCTAAGAGTATAAGTTAATTTCATGACTCCTAATCGTTCTTAAAACAATAATAATAATCACAATTAYAATATACCTTACTTTATCATACAAACCCTAAATTCTACATTAAATTATATGCCAACATATTTTCAAAAACATATGCCTCATTTACTTAATCGTACGAACTTAAATTTCACATTAGATTATGTATAGGCATATTCCGTATTTTTTCTATAGTTATCAATACTGAACACAACACCTAGGCCACTTAGTTAATTTAGACGAAGAAAATAAAAGATTCAACTTGAATCTCATAAACCCTAGGTGTTGTATCGAGTGTAAGGTGCAATAGCGTTAGTCATGCTTGGGAAACGAAAGGKGCACTTCGAGYGTGCGAATGGATAGGGAACATCAACCATGGTCGCAAAAGGGCCGCGACGCACGCAATTGGTGGACGGTGCACAGCACCTGGTCKCCTAGTAAGCTCTGGCAATGCTCCGGTGATCTGTTTCCGATCGATCAACTAATTCTAGTGATGAACTCCAGTGAGCAGAAATCGAACAACAAGCAGGACGACAACCAGGATATGAGGATCTGGTGCCGAGCATAGGCGATCAATGTGTAGCAGCGAGCCTTGGTCAAGTAGCACCGAACAAATCTGAGTAAATAGCAAGCTGGTGTGGATCCGAGTGAGGAGAGAGAGAAAGGGAGAGAGAGAGAAAGAGCYGACGACAATGGGCAGTGTCTCTAAGGGCAGGGGGAAGAAGATGGTGGCAGATGTGAGCGTGTTTGTCTTAGGAAAGAAGATGAACATTCACATTCTGATCAAATCAATTTTTTATTTTTTATTATATTTAAGCTAAACTTAATGTTGACCAAAATTCCTTTGTGGGTCATTTTATTCCTTAACCAACTAAGTCAAAATCCATTAGTTTTCTTTTGGGCCAAAACCAAACATTAAATGTAGTTTTAAGTTTGAATAAAAAGAGCTAATGGGTCAAGCCTAAAATAATTAACTAAAACTT
>MEJB01000001.1:7828927-7867302 GCA_001752375.1 Rhazya stricta | reverse complement strand
ATGAGTTGTACTAGGCCGATATCTCATATTCTATATTTAGCTTTGACAAATATCAACACTTAAATGTGAAAGAAACAAGTGCTCCTTTTGATCCTAAYTACAAGCTTTATGAGAACAATGATAGTCCAATGGCTCAACTTAAGTATGCTAGTGTTAGTGGAAGTTTAATGTATGTCATGAGTTGTACTAGGCCGATATCTCATATTCTATATTTAGACTTGTCAGATACACTAGAATTCCAAGTAATGAACATTRGAAAGCAATAACTAGAATTCTTGGTTATCTTAAAGGAAATAAAGATTTAAGACCCTTCCAAGTGTTTTAGAGAGATTTTTAGATGCTAGTTCGATTACCAGCATTACTAAACAAAAACCTACAAATTATTACATTCTTATGTTTGGTGGTGGTGCTATTTATTGAGATTCAAATAAACAAATAATTATAAGATAGTTCACATGGAAACTAATTTTGTTGCACTATCTTCGGCTAGTAAAGAGGCTGAGTGGCTAAGAGATCTATTGCTTGATATTAAACTTTGGCCTAGAYCAATGTCACTATAACCTTACTTTGTGATAGTGAGGGTACTATATCTAGAGCATTGAATAGAGTGTACAATGGAAAGTATAGACATATTAGTTTAAGACATGCATTTAATAAAAATACTAAATAATGATGTTGTCTTCATGGCGTTCGTAAGAACTTATAAAAATTTAGCGGATCCATTAACCAAACCTCTAGCTAGAGACTTGGTGAGTTTGATARCATTTGGAATGGGATTGAAACCCTTAAACTAAATCACTTGCAATAATAACCCAACCTACATCTAGTACTACCCCTAGATTAGAAGGTTTAAATGGTAAAAATAAGTTGTTAAGTGGTTGTGAGCAACTAATTAAGTGTATGCCATTCCAAGAACAATGTGAATATTTTGTTACTCTTAAGTAGCAAGYTGAGTATAAACTCTTAATGGAATTGTTTCATGGTGTTTTGCTTGTATGGAATTACATAAAACTTTAAACAACTTCCACCTATGTGATCATTAGAAATTCTGCTACTTCTAACAAAAGTTTGGGATAAGCTTTGGTATATGATCATGACCTAGGATGAGTACATGGCCGGTAATAGTGCTAAAAAGTATTGCGAAGAAAGAATGCATCTTGAAAAATTGTGTCTTTTGATAATTCTAATCAATTTTGGGTGTTGGTTTGTGCAATCTGGCCACCAATGACTTAACTTTGATCTTGTGAATTATTAACATTAAGAAAAAGTTTAAGACGAAATTACTTTTCTTATGCATGATTTTTGCTTGTTTTAGTTTCAAATTATATTGAAAACTAAGTGAGGAAATGTTGAAATTAGTCCGTAACATAATTTATAATGTTTAGACATCAAATTTTTCTATTGAACTATCACGTCGGCATACGATATTGGAGTGACAATCACTGGGAAAAAATCAAGAGCTCACTTGATTTATGACGTGGTCCGCAACTTTCAACTTGAAAGGTAAGGTTATTGTTTCATAAATCATAAGGTTTCAAACCCTGGCTTGAAGAGACACCTCCCATTATGGTTACCATTCATTAATTGATGTCTATTCATRTGACTAATGGTTATAGCCCTTCAAAATATATATGTACACTGTAGGCAGATCACTATATGTCCAAGATCTATGTCTAAGACTAACTCTTGTACTCTTATTATTGTAAGTACAATGCAACAATTTGTTATTTGATTGTACTCAAGAATTTATTATATTCTACAAGTGTTTTGTCATGAATACCAGGTTAGCAAGTAGAGGGGACAATAAACATTCCAAGAAAGTGATCACGCGCCTAAGATTCAGTCGAATTGTTCCCCGTTGTCTCTCTATTCTTTATTGCTTGTTCACTATACCTCCTTCTATTCCTATTTCTCCAACAACAAGTGCACCCTTCCAATTCGAATAACAACACCAAATCCCTTAGGAACACTTCGTCCAAGAGGCATCGACATTGAGATTATAAGCCTACTAATCCGGTGCTTCCCATCCAACTCTAGCCGGTGTTTGCTTCACGAGGCTATCCAAGTTCATTAGGTCCTTAAATTCATGAGGCAACGCATGGATGTGAGTAATTAGTTCAATGGGGCCTAGGTATTTCTACAAAAAAATAAAAAATAAAAACATGGATATTTTCCTCTTAGCTATGTCGATCACAATGTGAACCCAAGGAGGCTACGAAGATTCTCATCTTCAATATCCATGAGGTCCCCTAGGAATTCCTTAAATTTTGGTGCTTGTAGCTTTTTAGGGCTGCAATAAGTTGAAACTTTATTACTTAAAATTTAAAAATTTGAAAAAATAACTGAATTTATAAATATTGAAACTTTATTTTAAATTTACTATGATTTTGAATAGTGCATTTTAGTAATATAATGTCCTAAAGAAATTAAGAGGCAATCATCTTGACAAATTTAGAATATCAAATAATCTTAATCTGATAAATTTTTAAATCGTTTAGTTTTAAGCATTAAATTAAATTATCAAATAACACTTAATGTATTAAAATAATATAAATTATAACTTCAAACAATTTTAATCTAATAAGTAATTAATTGATTAAGTTTAGAGCACTCAATTATGTTATCAACTGGGGCCCCGGAAAGGAAAAGAGAAAATGTAGTTTCAAATAATAACAGAGAAATACGAATTAGTGGGAGAAAAAAAATCAGTCGAAACACGAAAAATATCTGGGCCGGTGTTTCGGTGGAATCTTCAAATTGGAAGAAGCCCAAATACAGTAGGCTCTAGAACGTTCGTCTGGCAAGCCCAGAAAGGCAGAAACCTTTAGAGCGAGCAAATGAATTATCCGAACGAACTTGAATTCCCCTTGGAGGTTATAAAAATTGCACTCTTCCCCATTCCTTGAGCAAGTGCTTTGCTGCCACTTCTGAATTTAGGGACCATAACACAAGTGAATTTAGACGTTCTTTTGCAGAAACTGCTCCCTCAAATCGTTGATTCAATCATCCCTCAGTTCTCAAGTCAATAATATTTCAAGATTTCTGAAAAATGTCTTTGATTCCAAGTTTCTTGAGCGGTCGACGGAGCAACATCTTCGACCCATTCTCTTTGGAACGCCCGGGTGGACTGGAAGGAGACTCCAGAAGCCCACGTGTTCAAGGCCGATTTGCCGGGAATCAAGAATGTGAAGAAGGAAGACAAGAATGATACCTGGCACCGGGYGGAGCGTGGGCGGGAAGTTCACTAGGAGAATTTTAGGTTGCCTGAGGATCCGACAATGGACAGGGTGAAGGCTTCAAGGGAGAATGGGGTGCTAACCGTAACCGTTCCCAAGGAGGAGGTGAAAAAGCCTGACGTTAAATCCACCGAGATTTCAGGTTAAGATGTTGAACACATTGCAGGATGCATATCAACCTGATTTATAATGTGGCAAATGTTAGGTTATGGAAGTAGTGTCTATGACTTTGTGAACCAAGATGATCAAAGTGCCGCTGTTATTGTGTCACACCATGTTAATAAAATTGCAAAATTTGTTATGCATTACTCCCTTATTTTCTTTTTCTTTTTTTCTTTTTTTTTTTTGGTTAAAGCTTTATCTACAGGTGAAATTTACCTATTCTTTTTTCCGTGCAAAGGGTTAGAAATGATAAGGACATGTTCATTTAGCTGGTAAGGATGAGATCAAGCATCATATTCGTCTAATAAATAGAGAACACCAATTTTGCAGTTTATATTTGTTTCTGAATATGGAGAGATTAGCAGTATCCAATTATAAAGTTCCCCTTTTGATCTAGAAGGAAAGAAGGAACAAAGAAAAGAAGGAAGGAGAGGTCATCAATTGAGTGATTAGTTCAACTGATGGGCAAGAATTGTATCCACTCCTCGAATCATGAAAGGTTGACCTGCTTCTGCTCCGAAGAACAAGAAACAGTGATTGATCAAATATGTATATTCATATCTTCAAGCTATTTGGACAATTTCCAAAATACATTCCAGCAACAATTTCCAATTCAAACTCTTTCTTCAAAGCGACATAAAAGACACATGTCAAGAACAAGGATTCTCCATTGTTCAAATAAAATATTCACATGCAATCATTATTATAATTAAAAATTTGAGATAGTTGATGAATAATTTGATATGTCGAAGTGATATCACATATTTAATCACGTCTTAACGATATTATGTTAAAAGAGTTTTGAATTAAATCTTACTTCAAATAAGAGTTAGACTCTTGAAATCTGAATTAGTCTAACTAGTGTTTGAATACTAATAAGTAGGGGGTTCATGGTGCAACAATTTTCAACCAAACTAATAATTTTGGTTTAAAAATTTTGAAACCAATTTAAATCATTCAAAATCTCCAATCATTACATTCGATTGGCAATCAATTTGGTGGGGCTTTGTAATTTTATGCGTTACAAAATGTAAGTAAGAAGTAAGAAGCGTTGTTTAGAAATATATAACCGTGGGTTCTACAATTCTTTTTCTCTTGGAATGATACTTTCAGAAATTAGAAGTAATGTTTAAAAATAGATAATCAAATGAGAAACCAAAATAATACATATCTTTGTATATTAAGTCCAGAAGGTTGAAAAGTCAAAGATGAAAGGAAAAGAGATGTCCCCTATTATAATAGGCATAGTGGATAAACTTGTCATTAGATCTTCATGAGCCATCCATCATATCAAGTTTCGAATCCTCTTGAAGAATAGCTAGCATCGAATCTGAAGTATATATTCGTCATCAGTATGTTTTGGACTTTCAAGTTTTAGTTTCTGCATTCAACAAAAACATAGTTGTTTTATAGCTGAGCCAACTCCCGTTTTTCCTTCTTAAAGAGGAACATCCTTGAACATGGGTTTGGAGTATTCAAAGATCTAATTATCTGAGAAGTACTCCTCTACTTCTTTTCCCTACATCCAATAGCACCTTACTCCACATCATAGGTCCTGCATGTCTAACGGACGTAGTTGATTTATTAGCAGAATTAATTGTTGCATATCTCGAAGGGGTAACCTTCTAGATGTTGTTTTTTAGAGCCATTGATGAATTTAATATGATTTAAAGAGAATAGATAAATAATAGAGATTATCTCACGGGGTGTGCCAAAATTTATTTACACGAATCTCTCGTCTACAAAATATAATAAGAAAACAAGATAAATATGTAATAAAATATTAATTTTATAAATTTGATAAGAAAAATGTGACGAGCTCTGCAATGTTCTTGTGACAAAAACTCAATCTATTGATTCTTCTCTTTGGAATTTTCGAGGGCTTCGCAATTTAATCTCGRGATTTGAACARAAATTTAGTATTCTTTCTTCTAAACTTCTCTGAATATAAATTATTGAACTTTAATATAAATTTTTGAACCTCAATATGAATTTTTGAATCTCTTTSCCTTATGGTTTAATCTATATTTATAARCAAAACGAATTGATTTGGTAGTCTCAGTCACATTTAGAAGCAATGTGGCATTAATTGATTAGCCGAGATGCACCCTTAGTTTTCATTAGTTGAACCTTATCATTCTTAASAYGTTTTATCATTTCATTCGTCGAGATGTCATATACTCTCAAATTTTAATTAGAGCATTTAAATTTGACTCTTAATTATTTAAGTAAATTATAAAAATTTAATTTAACAAAATTTTCATATCTATAAGATCCATAAGAAGTAGATAATTTTATTTAATAATAAAAACTCATTGAATATGAAAAAAAATTTACCAAATTAAATTCTTATAATTTATTTAAAATAAATTGATGTCAAAAAAATACTTTTATTGGTCTTGGCAAATTTAATGTCTAGATTAATAAGGTGTTTAACATGTCAAGGATGATAAAGTTCGACCTTACAAATCAAAAAAGTAGTATGTGGGAATCAAACGGTGCAACATTATTTTTGGATGAGACTTTAACGAATCAAATCTTATAATGCTTATAAACAAAGAGGGGGAAACCTAATGAGATTAGACAAATTAAGAAGAGTTTTGAAGAAAGATTAATTTCATTTGTCTTAAAGTCTCGATTGTAACATTGTTATCAAATTTATAAATTCTTTTGGTTACATATATTTCTTGTTTACGAGGGAGTTATGTATACAGTTATTTTACTATTCAAAATTTGTATTACTATAGAAGAGCTTTTTTTAATTTGAATTTAGAAATAAAAATTCATTTGTTTAGTTTTTTCAAATAAATATATCATTCTTATGTGAACTAAAAACCTGTTTATTTAATTTTTTCATGAAAGAAAATTTTCAAGCAATGAACTACTTACAATAAATATTTTTCACCAAAAAATCAAAATTTCGCTATCCAAAGTAAAAACAAGTTCTAACAAGGGCTGAAAAATGATTACTTATGTATGACCTAAAGATTAATCGGACATTGAAGCAACTAAAAGCATGTTTTGATTGTAAAATGAATATTCGGTTATTATCCCAACAATACTCAAGTATTGAAGCAAAAATAATTGAGTTTAACAGATGAATACTCGGATATTATTCAACAATATTCATGTATTGAAGGAAAAATTATTGAGTTTGATGGATGAATAACCGGTATTGAAGCAAAATTATTGAGTTTGATGAATGAATATTCGAGTATTTCTCCAACAACACCATAATATTCAAGTGATTTACTTGAATTCTGATTCTTTATTACTCATCTTTCAAATATTTTCAATCAAAATAAAATCTTTGACCAAATTTATTTTATTTTTCCATCCAAAATGAGTTTTCTAAATAAATTTTTTTATTTAAGTTACAAATTTAAATTTTAAATTTATCAAATTTTCCGCATTGTTCATTTAAACTCCATTTTATTCAAATGGAGCCTTAGTATTGAGAAAGGTATGTGCAAGATGGAAAGAGCATGGTCCACATTTTCCTATTTGAGTTGTTAATACAAAACGAAGAAAAATCCAAAGCAAGTCTAAAAGCCCAATRCTTGGACTGAATCTATAAAAGGACCAAAATATCCCCATCGTTCACTGCTTGCTCCATGTGACCTTTGGTCCACTTACCAGAACAGCTAATTAATTTTCTTTGATGTTGCTCTCGGCCCATCACAATACTCGCTTCAGAAAAATTCATGGGTTAGGGGAGTTTTGGCATTGCACTTCTCTCCGTCCTTTTAGAGCTTTACACGCGCTTCGGTCATGACCCAGAAGGTTTTGAACTTCTTTATGCATCAAATTCTCGACAACGCAAATGCTGTCGTTCGGATAATTGTTTCTCTAAAATCTTCTTCTTTAAAGTTAAAATCATATCGAAACTATAATTTAAAATAAAACTTTAACTTTAAATTTAAATTTTTGAATGATTAAAAATCTTTTAATACATTTTTGCTCATATGATTAGAGTAGCATCATGTGTATATATGTAACCCTTMSAACACTTTTACTCCAGTTGAAAATTTTCTACTACATTTTCCTCCAACATCTTTTATTCGATTGAAGATCTTTTAGTATATTTTCTACCGTATATTATCTCTTACACTAATTCGAGCACAACATGCATATTTATGTTACTCTTCTAATATTTCTTCTCCTAAGAACGTGTATATATACTTTAATTTTTTTTACCACCTTTTCCTTTTTATTTTATGAGTTAATATGTCGTGTTATAATTAGTATAAATAAACACTTTAAGTGTTGTTATCTCCTCTATCTTCTCCGAAAATATAATCGTAATAGATGAACATTTTTGTTATTGATACGGGAAATCCTAGACAGTATATTAGGTTGTATCCTGTAATATAAAAAAATCGAATTCACAGAGAATTAAATTCAGATTATCATCCACTTATAATAGTAAATTTTATTTAGCCAAGCAATTAATTGATATGAGAATTAACTAATTAAGAAAATCCTAATTAATCCYAGATGACCATGCAAAACAATTTAGAAGAAAAATCAAAGGATAAAAAGTTTAAGACACATGAGTTCATCAATTTTTCAATTATGTTGTCTAACCGATATTCCAAATCAACATATCAAGCATTAATCAATCAGACTCATGAATATCGAATATATTTTCTCAAGATATAAATGACCTATTTCTTTAAGTAATTAAGCTACATATATATATGCTCAATTTAACTTAGAAAAACGTATTAAACTTATGGTCCACAAATATTACATAAATGATGTAAATATATCCCTATTTCACATGTAATTCATGGCACAAATTATTTGATAATTGCAAAAGTATTATCGCTAATCTTCTTAAGCAATGTTTGAAACAATTGGAAGATGGATAGTCATATAATTAAACATTAAGAACAATAACAAAGCTTTAATGATAAAAATATTTCGAATATAAAAAATATCTAATTTAATAATATAGTATTCGAAAAAGCTTATATCATGTTCTTGGAACAAAAGACTCAGTTCATAATAATTTGAATAAAAATAATAAAGAATTGAAGAAGGAGATTAAAAAAAAAAATAACAATAACAATCTTGATCAATCTTCAATTGTTCGGTCTTCTTTTCCTTCCAAAAAGCTTTCTCTAAGTGTTGCAATATTGTCCTAAAAGTTCTGGATACTGAATACCTCTTTATGGTCCAGATAGTATCTATTTATAGCCTCCAAAAACTCTCAAAACGAACCAAAAAGTTAAAAAATCAGACATAACCTATTTCAGCCCCAAACCAGCACTATTTTAGCTTCTATCGGTCCCTGTTTGAGCTCTCCATGCTTGAATCGCATTGGTTTTGGGAAGCTGGTGCCATTTTGCCACTGTTTTTAATTTTCGRAACCCTAAATCACAATCATGCATTGTTTTGCTGTCTTTTTTACCATCTTTGTTTCCAAACATATTTGAAACTTTGCATATTTAATCTCTAAAATCATCATTTTAGTACATAAAAGGTCAAAATAGAAAAGTTATGATATATTTATCTTTTAAACCACATTTATAKTTATACGTTTACCAATTTCATTCTAAAAATTCRAATGYATATAAATATAAAAATGATATATCAATTATTTTATTCCAATTAAACCAATTAAGTAATTCAATCTTAATCCAGCTAAGACTGCTGGCTCAGAATTTATTGAATCCGTCCCTCTTAGTATGAGGAATATAAGTAAGGAGTCATTCCCACTGATAATGGACAAAAAACAAAAAGCAGCAAAAGAGAATTTTAGTGTTGCAAGATATTGTATCTTTCGAGATTCTGATTGCATGGGAAAGTGCCTAACGAAGTTATCGAATGCACAAAATTCATGTCGGTAATCATATTTTGCTTTCATTTCATCAACTTGATTTCGATTCGATATGATGAACCTTTTCTTTTTTTAACTAAGGATAAGGATTTTGTTCCCCAGCAATAATAAGATCAAAAATTGGTGGAGCATCATCGAAGTGGCCTTGCTATTATCAATCGACTCCGCTCATTTTGCAATTGGAGTTGCCTCATTCAACGTTGCATTATTTGGATGTCACGTATGATTGATATTCACTTCATTAATACAATTACTAAGTAATTTGATATGCTTTAAATAAGATTTCTAGTTTAAATCTTGTTAAATATAAAAAATAACATTGAAATTCCTTCACGGGTCCTTCCACAATTCGAATCCAAGAGATGTAGCATCGATAACCCACAATATTGAGGAATAATTGATAAAAAGAAGTAAAATGGTAAATTTATAAATCTGACGCTCGATGTCAAAATTTTTTACTATGATATTTTTTTTTAAATGAAACAAAGATACAAGTAAGATTCATTGTTTTGCTGCAATGTAGGAAGAGTTTTGAACACTTTAGGTCGTTTAAGGCCTCAAATTAACATATCTGATTTGTGTGTTCGAGTATTTTATTTGATATTTTTCTAAAGTATATTCTCCATTTTGTGAGTAGTCTATTCTTACTTTCCATATGCTTTTCTTCGTACCATCTTCTTCACTAGTAATCTTCAAAGTAAAGCAGGGATTGAAGCCAAAAGCGAAAGGGAAGTATGATTTCATTATCCACGATGCAAATCGTCATACTTTTCATGTTCATGAAAGGATAACACAACATTTTATCATCGGAGCTTTTAATCGTAGTTTTATATCTAGACGCTCAAATTTGTCCTAACTAATTAAGGTGGTAAGATGGGAGTGTGACAATGAAAAAGGGATAATTAATAAAAATAAAAATAAAAATAAAAGAAATAGAAAGTGGGTCTATTAAAAGGACCGTTTGTGGATGAATCGTGAAGTCATTCTGGAAATGGGAATGGGAATGGGAATGGGAATAACAATAAGCAAAAGAAAACACAGAATAAGTGGCAAAAGTGGACATCAAGTTAGACAAAACCCACCCTCACATCGCCCAATTCCACCTAACTCCCTTATTATAAATAAACCAAACATCACCCAACAAACTTTTCATACTCTATGCTGTATGCTTTTCGGCCAAACCGAGGCCTTTCCTCTTCCAAATGGCAACTAATGGATGAAGGTAAACTATACATTGACCTTGTCTAGGTTTCTCTAAGAGCCCATTTGCCGTTACCGTGGGAGAGTGCTTCCAGGAAAAGTTCATTAATGTTGAGTAAGAGAAGTGTTGTCCCAATAAGTAATTTATAGAGTTTTTGGTAAACTATTTATTAAAGATGATTTAGCTTGCAAAATGACACAAAAGACATTTCATAATATAATTTTTATTTACAAAGGATAATGAATATAAAATTATATTTAACTTAATTTAATTACTCGAATACTATTACTAATTAATAAGTTACTATTTTTATTTAATCTAAATTAGTTAAATACTATTACAATAGTTAATAACTAAAAAAATATCATTAAATTTGTCCCAAAACATTATAAGTTAAATAATTAAATGTTCCTTTTATTTAATTTAATTTGTTAAATACTATTATAAATTAATATACTATTATTTTTTAGAAATTAAGGATAGAGTATGAAGTTAAATTTGTCATCTAGCATTTAACACATGCTTCTGTGATTGCTCCTGGTAAGCAGATAWATTTTACCAAACCAAACACTTCTAAGAATACTTTTTTGGSCCCAAAAGTTACTATAACAGTTGGGAAAAGCAACCAAACGCACCCCAAGTAAATAGTGAATATTTACTTAAAACATACATTATTTTTTACAACTTCAATCTTACTAAAACCCTATCTATGAAAGKARTAATAATAAAGGGGCGTGACAAAAAAGGTCCTTTCATAAAAATGTTAAGGATTTATTCTCATATCCTTTTCTAGTTGTTTTCTATTTTTAATWTTTAAAAGAGTGAAAATGTATTTTCTTTTATATTTTTGAAAATATATTTTGAAAAAATACTTTTTATTAGAAAATAAAAATGATTAAAAATGTAGAAAAACATTTTTTATTTTTTCTCTTTAATGATTTATATTAAAAAACTTCTAATTACCTATACGAAACTTCGTTTCTTTTTGRTTTAATTTTGAATTGGACATATACATATAATGATATTAACTAAGAGTACTTATAATTTAATTCACAAACATATTTATTAAAAAATCAAAATAATTTTATGTCAAATTCTAAAGGAAAACATATTTTTTAAATTTTAAAAATATCAAACGAAATGATTTTTCAATAAATATAAAAACAATCAATCAAAAAAGAAAATTAAAATTRAAATTGAAAACTAAATTGCAAAYCAAACACAATCTAAATTTTTCAGTTTACCTCTGGTTAATTTGGTCTTTAGATTCAAAGTGACCTAAAGTTAAATTTAAAATATTTTTTTAATATTTAGAATTAAAATTACATTTGACTGAATAGGCTCTTTGAATAAATCCTTCTTGAAATAAAAATAAATAAAATCCACATAAAACCCTCTTTTTTCGTGTTTGAAGAATGAGAAATTCCAAAGCTTAAAAATCTTTTGCTCCATCAAAAGGCACAGTATCCAACGAAATGGACCAGTGCCTTAAATCGGGAACAGTGAACGGGCAGAGGACCCTACACCAAAAAAAAAAAAAAAAAAAGAAGAGCCTTAAAAATAAAATAAATAAAAAAGATGGATAAAAAATATATTAATTCATTCTGCTGGATCCAACGCCTTTGCTTTTCTGGAAGCATACAATAAATAAGGTCTAAAATGCAGGTCGCCAAAAGGAACCCTCCGATGTGACCACCCGCAAATACCTCCGCACCTTTTAGCCGTCCGATGAAAATGATCCTCTGACCTTTTCTCCCTCCCCTCCGACACCAACTCCAGAATAACACCAAATGATTTCCAGCCAAAACGTACCACACTACTAATAMTACTACTGCTACTACTGTCTTCTTTGCCTTTGCTTCCTCTCTCTCTAAGTTCTGGCCTTTTTTCTTTTCTTCTCTCTGTGATTGATTCTGTATATTCTTAGTATGGGCATTGGAATTTGGAGAAGTGATAAATAGCAGAAAAAGGCAGTTTGGATTAGTACAAAGTGGATTTACCAAGATTATTCTCTCAGTTCTCGTGTAAAGCTTTGTTTTTTTTTTTTTTTTTTTTTCCCCTCTTAGCTTTGAGGATTTGGGGTCCAATTATTGCTGTTTTTTATTTCACCACCGACTTTTGGCCCACCGACACCTAGTTTATTCGTGTTCAAGTACATGATGGTTGATGGGTTTTCTTGCTCTGCATTTCCGCCGATGAGTTTGGTAAGTCTTCTTCTTTTATTTTTCTTTTGATTTCTTCTGCATAGCTTCCGAATTCTGTGTTTTAGGCGGAGCTTGTGAAGTTGGATTTGGTGTTTTTGAATTTCTTATTTTACGTTATAGAAGTGTCAAAAATGTTCAAGATCTCGTCTTTTATAACTAATGTGCTACTTTCTGGGGAAAATATGTAATGGCTGCTTTCCCCCTTGTTTTCGAAATTCTTGCATGAACACGAAATTTGAGCTTGATTTTTCTTTCACAACCGGCAAATTGAGGAGCCGTAGCTGCTCTTTGCATTAGTTAATGTCCATACTCTTTGCTTTCACTAGATGAGTAGGTGTGAAAAATTAAAAGAGTGCTTCTTTTGCCCAGAAAAGCTTGAAAGGACTTTGCTTGCCCAAAATTCCCTCTTTTACTTTTGTCTGAGAAATAATTGAAGGGTCAATGCTTTGAAGATTTTTGAAATTTTTTGGATGCTTTTTGATGCGGAAGCAAATATCTTTATCCAAGAACCAACTGATTCAAACATCTTTTAGCGTGGATCCGCTCCGCTTAGAGAATAGCTGTAGCTTTTGTCTTTTGCAAGGATTTCAACTTGGACGAGGACAGCCTAAGTTTGCTTATCTTCAACAGGCACACTAGTTCAAGGACCACTCATTCTTCGCTTTCACTTGACCTATGGACGCATCTTCGACCTAGTCTGCGTTTCCTTGACCATCGGTTGGCTTTTTATTTTCTTTCCCATTTCGGGCATTAATGGAGAAATAACGTAACGTTCGAAGGAAAGCTGGAAGAGAAACTAACAACCATGAAATTCCACATTTTACAAGTTTGGTCCCATCCAATCTATAGAACTTTCCCTATCCATAGATGTAGAAGATAGTTGAGTCGAGAAATCCCAACCAGCAAATGTTCAAGATTTAGATTGCATTTTCTAGAGAAATCCCAACCAGCAGATGTTTAAAGTGAAGACAACAGTGCAGTGCGATTGAATTTTCTAGAGAAGTTATCTTTAAGCCATCTCAGTGTTTCTCCTCAACCAAGAGTTCTATATTATCCTTCTGGATAGGATACAAGTAATTCTCTTCTGAATGGTATAATGCTGTATTTAATTACAATGTCCGGACGTCCTCCCTGTAAAATCTTTGCATCTTCTTGGAGTGACTTCCTCTGTGACTGTAATATGACCTGTCATTTCCTCATCCGTCCATTTCTATTAAACATATTTCATCATGATAGCAGACCTCYTGCTTTCTCTGTTCCATTTCCTCAGTACATTAAGCACTTTTTCTAAATTACTTCCGTTTTAGCTAATTACCGTTCAGTTCTAATGACACTGGCATGATATGAAATTTGGAGAGACATTAAGACAGTACTTGTGAATATTTCATTGAACTGCTACCAAGAGTTTGCCAATGTTTCTTCCTGGCTGGTCACTTTAAAGATCCATTGTTTCCCGATCATTTTATCAAGTTGTGTTCTTTATATTTTCCGGAAACTCTAAATTATGATTTTTTTCTCCACGATGCTTATTGGACTGAATTGTTTCTGAATTATTCACCAGCTAAGCATATTTTCGTGTAACCAAGAAGCTGGTGAAGTGTATGATTAAGATTCTGATCCCAAAATCACTTGAAGAAAAGATGAACAATATGGATTGCCATTCAGAGCTCAAGAGAAACTCAATGGATGTGGAAGTCCCAGCGAGAACGTGTGGTAAATCATTGTGCCAAGGAAGGCAAAGTATAAAGCTGGAAGACAGGTTCAGATTAGATGGGCATAAATCATCTTATGCAGATTTTCATCCTGAAGTAGTACCTAATGTGGATAATGGGCCACAAAGTTCTAAAGGGTTTCTACAAAAGCAACAGGGTCAAAGGAACGCCGATGAGGTTGTTAGATTCATGTCAAATTTGCCAAGTTATCTGGAAAGAGGAGATAAGCACAAGGATAAAACTTTCAATCTTGGGGTCCTTGAATGGCGCCGTCTAGAAAAGTGGCAGTATAACCAGAGACAGGTTCCTCATCAAAGTTGCAGGTCTTCACCATCTAGCAGCAATACCTCATCATTTTCTTCGACAGAGGGCTCATCATCCTATTCTAGCAGAGGTCATAGCTGCTCTCCTGCTCATCAGAGGCTGCACCATACTATGCTAGACTCTAATCTGAATGCATCTCCCACTAAAGTATATTCCCGTCCAACCAAAACCTCAGAGAAAAATGGTTTAAAGTCTCATGACTTTGTAGATATCCCAAGTAATTACTTGAAACTGCAGCAAAGTATCCTTAGGACTCATCAGTGTTTCAACAAGTATACTGAAAACAGGCCAAAARAGTGCAAAAGCAATGATTTAGATCTGCAGATCACTCCTGACAGGAGAAGGTGGTTACAAGAACCAGAAAATCAGTGTGCAGCTTCGAGTTCAAAAGGAAAATCAAAGGTTCAAGGTGGTGTAGTTTTAGATGAAAAGGGGAATTTCCAGGATCGGGATAATGATCACACTGATTCACATTGCATAGACAGGGAACAAACAGTGGTAATCCTACTGCCAAAAGATGGCCAAGAAGTTAGGCGTCCTCCCTACTCCAAGAAATCTGATTATGCAGGAAAATTTGACCGGGAGGCAATTGAAACCAGTCAGCAGAGCTTTGTGGCTGAATCCAATTGCAAGGTCAATGAGCTCTCCTCAGGTATACCTCGCACGTCTCAGCTTTCCTGTGAAGCAGATGCTGTTAGTCAGCCACAGAATCAGACTGAACAGCCCACATATATCATGACAAAGAGCATCAAGTTTCCAGCTCAGCTGAGCCAATCAATACCATATTCTGGAAGATTGTCAGTCAGTCCTGTCAGAGGCAAGAACTTGGAAGAGAAAAAGTCCATCAAAAAATTAAACTGTTCAGCTCAGGTTCCAAAACTGGGAACAGACATTGAAGAATCCAATTGCAAGATTAGTGAGCTCTCCTCAGATGTCCCTTGTGAAGCTGATACTGTTAGTCAGTCCCAGAATCAGACTGAAGAACCTAGCCCCGTAGGGGCAAAAAGCATCAAACCACCTGAGATGAGCCACTCAGCATATTCTGGCAGATCATCAGTCAGTCCTGTCAGAGGCAAGAACCTAGAACAGAGAAAATCTACCAAAAATTTAAACATTTCAGCTGAGCGATTAAAACCCATAATGGACGTTGGAGAAGATGGTAAAGACAGGCATCCTTCCCCAAACCGTCGATTTAGCTTCAGCATGGGTAGAATAGGCAGGAATTCCAGTTCTAAAGACTCGTGTATGCCACAGAACACTTGTCCTACCAGTGAGATTGGCTCCGGGGGAGTTGAAGCTTCTATTTTGCCAGTTGATTCATCTTGTGACAAATCAAATGCCACTGGTAAGGGAAGGTCCAGTCCTTTAAGAAGATTGCTTGATCCATTACTGAAGCCTAGGGCAGGAAACGCTGATATCTCTGGTGATTCTAAACAGAGAACAGCTTCGGCACAAACAGACCGGAGCTGCAAATTATCCGGAGGGCGAGGAGAAGCTTCTGCCCTGCATTCGGTGAGAGTCAAATTAGATCTGGGAAGTTGCAAATCAATTGATGTTGATCATCCTCGTGACCTGGGGAAATGTGGATCAACAATGGTGCAAGCACTTCTACAAGTAGCTGTTAGAAATGGCCTTCCTCTGTTCACGTTTGCAATTGACAACAGTAGTGACATTCTAGCAGCCACAATGAAGCAGCTACGTTCTGGTAGAAAGGATGGAAACAACTTGATTTATACCTTCTTTGCCATTCATGAAGTGAAGAAGAAGAATGGGAATTGGTTAAGTCAGGGAAGCAAAGAGAAACATCATGATTACATTTCGGATATTGTAGGACAAATGAAGGTTTCTGATGTTCTAAACACAGTTTTGACCAGACAGAACTCTCTTCATCAGTGCAGCATAAGAGAGTTTGTTCTGCTTGCTGCAAGCACAAGCGAGGCAGACCAACAAGCGTCAGACCTTCAGGCAAATGATGAGCTTGCAGCTATTGTTGTTAAACTACCGAAAATGGCTGCTAAACCCTTGAGTGATAATGGCGCCAAAAAATGTTACTCAAGAAAGCTCTCAATGGGGGATTTGAAAGAATCATATCAAGAAGTCTGTGGTCGCTTTGATTGTAGGGATATGGAAGGGAGTGGGTCGTCTTCTGGAAGCATAGACGTTTTGGGCCTTACAGTTATACTTCCCGGTGGTGATCATGGAGTACCTAGTAAAGGAAAACCTTCACCACTGCTAGAAAGATGGAGATTGGGAGGATCATGTGACTGTGGGGGTTGGGATGTGGGTTGCCGACTGAGGGTTATTGCAAGTGAGACTCAGCTTGATAGGGAATCTACTTGTAACAAATCCCAGTCAACTGCTGGAAAATTTCAGCTTTATTCGCAGGTGATTTAATTTCTCCATTCTAATATTGTTTTGTTTAGTTCATCAGTGAAGATATTTGTTATATATAAATCAAACTGTGCCAGTCTTATTTCCTGATATCTCTTGACACAACTCTTAACAGGAACAAGTGTCAGACAGAAAGCCTTTCTTCAGCCTCTCACTGTTCAAGGATGGGATCTATTCAATTGAATTTGACTCATCGCTCAAACTTTTGCAAGCATTCTCCATATGCATCGCAGTTCTAGATGGTCTGAAACCTGCTGACTTATCAGAACTGAATCGTTTCTGTGAGAAGAAATCTGCAGAAGAAACTGCATTATCTGCCAGAAATGGAACAAAGGTTTGTAACAGAGACATAGAAGATATACCTGCAAGCTTCATTGCCTGCCCCCCAGGTTCACCAGTTGCAAGAGTCTAAGCCTGCATACACTTGGCACTTATCAACATAATCGGTGTACAGTTTAACATTTACATATTGGTTAAACTGCTCCTGAAGCCACTAATAAAAATTTATACCGTACATCTTCTGGCAAAAGCTGATGCTATAGGAGCAATGGTGCCGATAACAGTTACAGCTAGTTTGTGTTACTAGGTAATAGAAAAAGGCATTGTTATGTTTCCTATATTATTATTATTATACAAATTAAGTGTGCATATYACTAGTTGATGCTGCTTCTCTCATATCTTTGGCTTCTGAGTTTGAGGTATTGCACGCAAATCTGTATCCCAATGCATGAATTATTAGCAACAGAAGAAGTATTAATTCAGAAGAACTCTTAATCGGCATCCTGCTAGGAGTCTGTATTCTGATTCTTGATGATTTAAGAGTCATATGACCCAGAAGGCATCAATGATCCAACCCATTATGTGTGTACAGATGAGCCGAAGATAATGCCATAGGACCCAGTAGGCAATACTATAATTATTAGGTTAATTTTGAAAATAGGATACAACGCCACTAAATTGGAAAGGAGAGCGGGGACCACCACGCATTACGTCGTTTCTAATGTAGAAAAGATTAAGAAAGTACGGACACGTGATGCTCCATAAAGGCAACGGCGCTGTCATGTGACCCCCTTTAAACCTTTCATATAAATATATATACACATATATACATTTTAATTAAACAAGCTTCCATACAATTAAGAAGTGCTTTGTCGCCTCAATGCGCTCTTATCTTTCTTGTGACAAATGAGAGTAACATTTTAATTAACTCCAAAATGCATTTTAAACTATTCAAAAAGGGAGAAACATCCTTAATATATTTTACTTCTTATTCACAACTTTAATGTAATATAGATTATGATTGATTAGTCAACTTTGTAAGATCCACAAGTTCAACATATGCTGTCCATTTGCTTTTAAAACAAATTTACAACSTAAAAGAATTATGATAAAGAGAAATCTCATCGACAATGGTGTATATGTTCAAATTTATGCATTAACCGAAAATCTTATTTTACATGTGTCACTTATCTTGAAGTTCTTGAGTTAGTCCCAAAACGCTTTGCACATTATAAGATGCATATTGCTTCAATATGTTTAGGTTAGCAAGGAATCACAGAATTGGAGACAGCATATTTTGATATCACATGGTCTCTTCTCCATTTCACTCACTCTCAACCCATCAAATGACCTTTTCCSCTTTTATCTTTGGCTTAATGCCGCATTTGTCATTTACTTAAAAATTGACGTTTCCTCTGTCTGCCTCTTCTAAATGAATAGTGTTAATCAATTTGAGAGACTTGATCATCATAATCATCATCTTATATACTCACATTGTTTTCATCATTAGAGATTTTGATGATACTTTATGATTGGTTTGACACCACTTTTGCTCTATGGTTAACGAGGATTAGGGGTACAATTAGGCCTAACTCTGTTACATATTCCACTCCTCAAATCCTCCATTCTTTTTCTGTAAAATCAGAAACAGGTTCTCAGAAAAGGGTGGTTTAGAACAGCTTGGTTTGCCTGTCCTGGTTGGCTTCTTGGCCATGTTTTCAAAGATGGTGACAGCAGGTTTAAGAATCCTGTACATGGGGTGCATGCATTTCATGATGGCTATGAGGACCCTCCACCATTTTAATCATTCTAAAACAAAGAACTTGTGGATGTTGATGAAGAGCTTAGTTAGGTACTGGAATTTGCTAGCAAACTTGAGCTGGAGAAAAAAATAAAGAGTTTTTGGTCAAAGAAAGTGATAATCCCAAATTTGGGGCATTTACCTTTCTCCATCATTTGAGGCAGATGTATTGTATCTTATAGTTGCGGACCTTTTCTCCCTCCTGCTTTGGGGTCATTTTATCAAACACAAAGTAGGCATTTGCTGACCATTGCCAACCAATTCCATTTGGCTGCTGCTGCTGCTGCTGCTGCTGCTGCTTTTTCAAACTTGGTCCTATCCCATTACAGTTTGTCCAAAATAGTTCCACAACGGGCCGATATCCAGTAGGAAGCAGCCATCAACAGAAAATTTTCTGCTTTAGCCTGAAGCTCGGGAGCGGGTTTATCTTTTCCTTTTTCTAAAAAGTAATTTACTCTGGTACATGAACATGAGAGAGGTGGGAATGAAGCTAAAACTGATAATTGAGTTACTCGATTCTCATTTTCTTTAAAGATCTCCAAATTTGCAATTATTAATAATAGGCGAGGCCTTTACAAAAGAAAAAGAAAATCAAAAGTTATTTTTAACTGCTTCAGCTAAAGTTATCCAATCAATAATACAAGGTGTGCTTTCACATAATTAAAGCATACTTATCTTTCCTTTTAAAATTACCCTACATATACAAAGCGCGTTCCTTATTTATCTTTTAATTTCTTTTTCTTTTTTAAAAAAAGATATTATTCAATAAGGGACAAATAACATAAGAAAAGGAAGAATACAMATGCATTTTCAAGTGGATTTGATGATTAGGACTCTACCTAATTTACTGATCATCCTCAAATGCCCCTGTGAAATCTAAAAATTATCTTTGCGATATTTTCTATATCTGACTTTGACCATCGGATTATAGGATTATTACTCTTATTTTTTGATACATTCAATGCATTAAGTATTTAGATTAACCTAATGGAGAAATAGTCTACTATTATTATAGAATTTAACGTGCTGACTCAGTAATTAAATATAAATTTTTAACTTAAAATTTAAAATTATATTATTTTATTTTATTATATCACATAAGTAAGATAAAAGAAGATTGACGTTATTTTCCTTTCATTAAAAATGAATTTGATGTCATATATCATAATTCACTCACTCAGTGTTAATGATATAACATGAGTGATGCTCTTRCCATGATTATTATTTATTTATTAAATTGTTATATCCCTAATCGAACAATTAATGATATCTTGAAATTAAGGTAATTATTTAAAACAATTTTCTTCTCAAACGTTAGGCATTTTTCAAATTTGTATTAATTTTATATTCCATTGTCTTGTGTTAAAAGAAAAAATACAAAAGATATAAATTGATATCCATTAACTCAAAAATTAAATAAGCTTAAAATTTTAAATTATGTTAATAAAATAATTTAAGATTTAAAATATTTGACTCGCAAATTTAGTTAAAAAGGTCAGCCTTAAAAGTGTATGCAAACTAGGCACCAAAGTGCAGGGGAAGGAGGGACCGCCGGAGAGAGAGACCTTAAAGATTCAAAAGGCTTTCTTCTTTTCTCTCTCTCCCTCCGTCCCTCCTCTTGAATGGAATAGAATACGGGAGTAGGATATATAATAGTAGTCGTAAGAAGAAGAAGCAGCCCCATTGTTGGTTTTCTCTCTCCTTTTTCTCTGTTTCCACATCTTCATTTGACCACCTGACTGAAACTCTCTCTCACCACCATTTCCGCCATATTGAAATAATTAATACACAAAACCAAACAAAAACCACGCTCCCACCCTCCTCTCTCTCTCCTGGAACTCCCATCAACATCATTCACTCTCTAGCTGTAGTTTTTGGGAGAGGGAGAGAGGTAGTTTCTAGAGAGGGAAGAGAGGTCTTATTATATCAATGCAAGACTAGCATTTTCAGAAAACCACATTGCTCAAAAACCTCTTTTTTCGTCGAAATCCTTCATCTTCTTTTTTGTTGTTTTTTTGGTTTTCTTGGTACCCTTGCATTGTCATTCAATGGGAGCTCGTTGCTCCAAATTGGGTTTTTGTTGGTGGCCCTCCAGCATCAAATCCGACGTCCCTTATCCTTCTGATCTTGGTAAGTCATAAAGTTTAGTTCTTTTTTTATTTGAAAAGAATAAGAGAGATWTTTTATGTATGCTATTGTTTTTGTGGAGTTTTAGAGAAATGTGGAGAGAATGAAGCCGTGAAATTGCCAGCATTCAAAGAATATAGCTTGGATGAGCTGAAGGTTGCGACCTCAGGATTTGCAGTGGAAAACATTGTCTCAGAACATGGAGAGAAAGCCCCTAATGTTGTTTACAAAGGCCAGCTCGAATACGACAGCCGTTGGATCGCTGTTAAGCGTTTCCATAAGTCTGCCTGGCCTGATGCTCGCCAATTCCTGGTTATTAGTTCTTCTCTTTTGATAATACCAACTACTGATGCTTGACGTGATTTGTGTAACACATATATGTTCATTGATGTTTTAGGACGAGGCGAAGGCAGTGGGGCAGTTGAGGAGTGAGAGGTTGGCGAATTTGATAGGATGTTGTTACGAAGGAAATGAAAGATTGCTGGTGGCCGAATTTATGCCTCATGAAACTCTGTCCAAGCATTTATTTCATTGTAAGTATTTTTTTCCTCCCTTTTGATGCTGTAATGTAACACTAGTTCATGGCAATACCATATCTGGGATCAATGAAGTTTGTAGGCCACAAATTGTTTTAAATATATGCGGAACTGCTTGAGCTGTGTATATACAAAAATCCATGTCTTTTAAGTTTATCTATGAGAGGTTAGATCTTTATTCAGCCTGATCACTGTAATGCTTACMTGTGCTAAATTGGTTGTCTATGGTTTTTGTCAGCCAAAGGAGACCATGCTCTTACCTATGCAAGTCTCTACATTATGCTACTTACTGGATTTCTTGTTGCTATTGACAGTTTTGACTTAAATCTAATTTAGTTTTTCTGAACTGGTATAGGGGAAACCCAACCATTGAAATGGGCGATGAGGTTGAGAGTGGCTTTGCATCTAGCACAAGCCTTAGACTATTGCAGTAGTAAAGGCCGAGCTCTATATCACGATCTCAATGCTTACAGAATCTTGTTCGATCAAGTATTTATTTTTCCTTCTGTTCACTTATCTTTGCATAACTCACCCAAGCTTTTGTGATGTTTTAAGATATCTAATCACCTAATCATTAACTTGATTTGGTATGTAACAGGATGCCAATCCCAGGCTATCTTGCTTTGGCCTAATGAAGAACAGCAGGGATGGAAAAAGCTACAGTACAAACTTGGCTTTTACTCCCCCAGAGTATTTAAGGACAGGTATGACAAGAAATCTTCAATAGCACATCTAGTTTTACTAGTTTCTAGTTTGTGTTCCACGCCAAGAGCCTGCTACACTAATTTATTTGAAAGAAATGATGAAAGTTTATGATTTTCACATTGGACAAGTTTCTACTATGACTAACCTGATTAGGGGAAGACTTAAATTTCCTCAGCTACCAGCAGATGAAAAATCATATTTATACAATTGAGGCTGCATATTTTCCTGAGGAAAATCTCATGAGTTTGATTCCAGCAAAAGTATATGACTTTATACTTCAATCTTTTGCCGTTTTCTTTTAGATAGGCTTGATAGTATTTCTTTCCCTAAAAACTTCGACCAGGAAGTGTGCCATACTATGATGTCCTTCAGTTATTAGATAACATCAAAATTATCAGTTGAGGGAGGTTGCCTATTATATGACCTAGCTACTCATAATAAGAACATTTCCGGTTCATCCATTCTATTATTGTTGATTMTATGTCATTTTATTTTAATTGGCAGGTAGAGTGATTCCTGAGAGTGTAGTTTACAGTTTCGGCACACTGCTACTTGATCTTCTCAGTGGCAAACACATTCCACCGAGCCACGTAAGCATGCTATTTTTCTCTTGATGTATAAGTTTTCATTTATCTCACACTGCAGAAACATAGACTATAATTGTTTTACTGAGAAGAGAAACCATCTCATTTATATAGTTGATTTTCCATGGCTTCCATGAAAAAGATTCCAAAATCCTGTCAACTTTAATGTGCAATATCTGGTAGATGGAGAGAATTTACATTCATCAAGGAGGAAAACGAAAAGGAAAAGGAAAGAGCAAGACACAAGAATTTTAGTTGTAATTCATATGACCAAGGTATAAACATTCCAGGATTGCTCAAATTCAGCTCACATAAGTCACTTTTCCAAAATGTAACTCATGTGTAATACTTCTGACTACTTCCAAAATCTGAACCTTGTTTTAGTTCTGTAAGCAGTGAAAGCTAGATTTAACTCTGCCATTTTTGGTGAGTGCTAATATGAACTTTTAACAACTTTAAAGCAAGTTTTATCCCATAGGACAATTATAAGTACGCTTTATAAAAACTACACATGATCTAAGATCACTGTATAGTACTATGATGTCTGATCTTAGCAACCRGCCAACCCATAATTCTCTCCTTTTTTAGGCACTTGACTTGATACGTGGAAAGAATGTGCAAATGCTAATGGACTCTTGCTTGGAGGACCATTTTTCAAATGATGATGGAATGGATTTAGTTTGCATAGCTTCACGTTGTTTACAGTATGAACCCCGTGAGCGGCCAAATGCTAAATCTCTTGTGACCTCTCTTGCTCCTCTTCAGAAAGAAATAGAGGTAACATCCAAGCATCATGTGATCTCCTGCATATGTATGTTGCATCCAAACATTTGCTTTTCTCCTTACAATTGTGTCATGCTCAAGTACAACTAGTTAAGAACTGTTTAGATTTAGTGCCTGTATTACTTTTGTGCTGCTGAAAGTTATTGATAGGCTGAGATGCTGGTGTTACACAATTTTACTTCATTGTATGTGCATAAACACATCTGAGCATGCTAGTATGTGTAAATACTCATTATTCTTAAAAATTGTGAAATTATTTGATTCAGCTGGAATTTGCAGGTGCCGTCATATCTTTTGATGGGTATTGCTCATGAAATTGCATCTCCAGCAAGGGGCTCAAAACTGTCACCTCTTGGGGAGGCTTGCGCAAGAGTAGATCTAAGTGCCATCCATGAAATATTGGAAAAAGCTGGATACAAGGATGATGAGGGGGTCACTAATGAGGTCAGTGGGTTTAAAACCTTTCTCCTACATCAGTCATAGTAGCACATTTCCACCATTAGATTCCACACTCTTACCAGGATGAAGCCTTTTCTCATTTTAGTACCTTTTGTGCAAGTTCAACTGCTAACATCAACTAAAAGATCTCTACATGATCCATTGTCTTCCTCTAATCTTTTAGGCGCAGTCTCATGCTTGAAGTCCACTAAATTATTTCTACTAGCAAACTCAAGTGTTTGTTTTGAGTCCTTTTTTCTTTTTATTTTGCCATGCTGTAGTTTTTGAATTTTAGTCGTAGATTTTTGCTTCCTTTTGTATTTACTTTAATGTCTGTCATGATTTCCTTTTCCTTTTCCTGTTTGGTGAACATTTTAGCTTGGGGAACCTTTAGATTATGTATTGATAGTCCAGGAACCTGTTAAGGATATGCTTAATTTAAGTCTAGAATAAGCTAATCTATCATGATCTACTTCACCTACTATTTTCTTGAGGAAGGTTATGGTTAGTACTCTCCATTGCATGATGCTAGTAACTTACATGTCTGTTATTGCTCTTTGGGATATTCTTACATCCTGGCTCATAGATATYAGCCGGGCATTGAGTTCTATTGAAGCGTAAAATAGGAATAACTGTCTATTTTCCGGAATGGAAAACATAACAGTAGTTCCATCTCTTTATTTCCTGAAGGACTTATTGACATATTGCTAAAACCTAATTGGAACGGGTCAAATATTTTTCCATGTTTGTTAATAGTTTCACCTTCTTACACTTTCTCACATCAGAATCACTTTTCTTTCCCCCTAGCTTTCATTTCAGATGTGGACTCCCCAAATACAAGAAACTTTGAATTGCAGAAAGCGTGGTGATACTGCATTTCGAGCTAAAGACTTCACAACTGCTATTAATTGTTACACAGAGGTGAGTCCACCATCTGAAATTAGCATAAAATGATGAGCATCTATCACTGAAATGATTTGGAGACTGATTTGATGAAGTTATCCTAGATTACCCTGATCCTATCTAAAAAAGAACTTCAAAGAACATTGTTATGATGAATCAGATTTCTCACCCGCATCAATAAGCTGCAAATGGTTTTTGATATGATTATCCAGATTTCTCACACATTTATGCTATCGAGTCTTGTTATATCCACAAAAAGTTGAAATGTTATCAGATTGTCAAGTTTACGATGATAAATCTATGAAGGATGATTAGTATTTCATGCTTGCTGCTTTACAGTACATCGAGGATGGTACGATGGTATCCCCAACAGTATTTGCCAGGCGTTCATTGTCTTACTTGATGAGCAACAAGCCACAAGAGGCCCTTGCAGATGCTATGCAATCCCAAGTCGTATCACCAGATTGGCCCTCTGCCTTTTATCTTCAAGCAGCTGCCCTCTTCAGCCTGGGAATGGACAATGATGCCCGAGAAACAATTAAAGATGGCTCATCAGTTGAAGCCAGAAGAAGATAGAGGAATTGGAAAAATGTATAGATATTTTTGTTCTTTACTTTCAAACTATCTTTGTAACTATAATTTGCTATTAACCTRTGGGGTGTCAGCATAAGCAAAAGGTTTGGTTGTAAAATTCATTTTTAGGTGGCTGACTCTGATTATGTTTTCTTCCTTAATTTGGAAGAAAAATAACATCTTGTTTCTGAATGCTCACCTCCTCTTATACTCATTATCCTAATTAGCCAATTATACCCTAATTATTGGCTAATTACAAAACAACCCCTTATTTAAAATGCTAATTAAATTAGACTCTACGCCTAGCATAAGTATGAATAATCAGGTGTCTAATGATACCTCCCTCCCAATGAGATACCTTGCCTTCGAGGTGGTGGAATTCAGGAAACTCTTGACTTGAGGAAAGAAACTCTCATGAGGCCTTATATAGTTCGGCATGCCCTTCCCTTGAATCAACGCTTGGCCCTCGGCGTACCCCACATGACTTAGAAGGCTCCACCAATACCTCCATTTTTGCAATCAAGGTGGGAGGGAGTGTAGGTGATGCAGTTTGCTCCTTGATTGCCTTATGAAGTTAGGACACATGAGGTAGGGGTAGGTCCATTCAATATGCCAAAGCTCCTATCTTTTTCGCTATCTCATAAGGCCTAAACGCCGGGCCTTTTTCATATTTGGATGCCTTTTTGTAAAGGACTTCGTCACTCTACGGGCTTTTTAAACATTGAAAAAAATGGTTAAATGCAACCAGTCCAAAAAATCATGTCCTTATATGAATTTCGAGGCAAATATCCATAGCGTTTAGCGAATGCGTTCATCTTTTTACGTTTGCATTTATCAAATGTGATCGATTTCTTATCTCCGCATTTATTAAATGTATTGATCTTTTCTACATCTGTAACTTCAATGAATTTTTGGTTCAACAAGATCAAATAGACACAACTTGTAAAGAAATAAATTTTTTGATAATAGTCTTTCCAATAATACAAATTACCATAACATCATCAAACCAAATACAAACTTTCCATCACAATTTTCGTACAAACAACATCATCAATCATTGCCACATATAAACTACAATCGAGAGCTAAAAGACTTGAATTAAAGTTCACATCCATTGTGCACTATATAAAAGTTCATATTTATTACAACAATTCATCAACTGTCTCCATCTCGAGGATGATGCTCATTGGAATCTATTATCCTTGCAATTCCGTCTATTATGACCGGATTGATGGAAGTTTGAACATCTTGGGAGTGAGTGATGCTGCAGAAATCCATTTCTCAATGTATTCTTGTAGTATGCCTCCGTCCCAGACGATTATCCTTCATAAGCTCTTCGTTATGTTTAAGGATRAAAGGTGCAGGCTCTAAGTTGACTAATTTTCAACCAGATAGAAATCACAACTGTATTTGTTTCTATAATATCCTGGAGTAGAATTCATTGAATAAAGCTCCAGTTTCCCAACCTCTTTTTCGACATACAATAAATACATTGGAACATGATCTTCTGAATAAACTCCACTTTAGGTGATTATACGTCTTCTAGCTCATGTTGACCGTGTAAATATGGTTACTCCTTTGACCTTGTCTCCGTGGAATGTTGACACCAAATAAACTAGCTTGTAGATGATATTCGGTGACTGAGTGCATCCTTGCCTTGAATTCAAAATCRGTGTAAATCTTCCATATTCTGGATGGAAATAGATATTGACATTGAGCAACCCATCTTAGTGTAGGTAAAAATAATCAACAAGTTTCTTAAAACTCATCTCAACCAAAACCTTGAGCAGAAGTGCACGCATTTTCTTCAGCATACTAGTCATAAATTCATGCAAGTTGGTTGTTAAAACTCCAAACTTGTATCCACATCATGTATCAAGAGGGGATATTCAGAACCGGTCATATACTGCCTGACTTTTTTTTTTTTCCTTATCTCTTCCATGTACATATCAAACTTTTGCATATTCAGTGTACTTCCCCCCCCTGATACAACAGCTTCTTCAACATATTATTTTTGAAAGTGATATTGAAGTTGACAAAGATATTACGGAGACAAAATATGTGGAATGCCTTCAGTCTTGTCCACTCTCAACTTTGTGCCTCTATGCTCAAAATATCTTGATGTCCATTCGAGATTCAACAGACAAATCTATCCTTAATCACATGAAAACACCAATTGCATAAACCACTCCCAGAGAATGTCCATAGTTCTTGTCCAATTCAGCAATATTTTGGAGTTTCCAGACCTTGACTGCTGCCTAGGGTGCATGTACATAAAATTCAACAAATATAATCCTCCAATTAATATGACACCATGATATGAAATCTGAGAAGTTATCATTAGTGAGAGATGCAACATAMAATAATTGAGACTTGAGACTAAAGGTTATGCAGTTCAAAAATAATGATTGATSCACATAGGAATGTGAACAACAATAATATAAATAAGAAGCAGAAGGTAAAAGCATCGATGAGCTCACCAAACTTGAACCTCTTTTATATAGTTTTGCAGAAATAGATTAGCAGAAATGTTTCTATCATTTTGAGTTTCATTTCTTTAGGTGCTTTCCATGTACATATACCTACTTCTAATAGGAAAAATTTGGTTTCTTATCCAAGATAGGTGTAAGTTTACACATTTATAGAGTCATAACTTATAAAATCTCCTAGAGTACTCAAAAAACATACTTATAGAAGATAGTAGCAGAATTTACCATAAAATATTTTAAAAAATTGCAATTGACAAGAAAACTATTGCTTGGAGCATAACGTGTTTCCATTGCATCATTATGGGAAAACATAAGAAGAAAAATGTTTAGGAGGAAAGCACCTATAGAAACCCTACTGCTGATTTGCAACTAGGAAATGGATAAATAGCACATGCTATTCACAGTTAACAGGTCAAAGGAATGAAAAGTGAATAACAAAGTTGGTTTGATGTATAACTTCACTCTGGCTAGAATATTCTAGTACTCTTTTTTATTACAGTCCCTGCTACACCCCTCTATTCACCAATCAAAACACGATGTGTATATATCCTTAACCCCTCTGACATCTCTCCTTTTTCATTTTAGGAGTTAAGATATATACATGTTAGACTCTGATTTGGTGTAATAGAGAAAATGTAGTAGGAAAATGTACTAGAAGATTCRRAACGCTTCAACCTTGTGTCACAGTTTGAATTCGATAGCAATATTCATTTGTATTTCTGCATCATTGTTTTACGTTTTTTACCCCTGGAAAATCCACTGCAGCTTGAACTTAATGCTGAGAAATAAAGACCAATTTAAKGGAATAATAAACTATCTATAAATGCCTTGATCACATTCTAAGGGGAGTTTAGGGGAAAGGTGCATAATTTCAGGGCCGTAACTCCTAATACTTTTGGCAAGGCTTGCACTAAAGTGGAAGCCTGATCAAAATATTTAGCAGCTTAATGCTCAAGGAAATAAATTAAAAGTAAGAACTAGAAGGAAAAACAGGGAGAGTTGGCTCAGAGCAAATGGTAAAAGTAGGACTGCCAGAGTGCTTTAATAATGATCAGAAAGTAATCAGCAAGAGAGTTTTAGGCTAACAAGAAGTAAAAGTAAAAACAAATAACGGCATTCTATACACCTAAAATGCTGTGAAGTCCATTCAACTCTACATAAGTATAARGTATATTTCCTTTAGGAGAAAGGTAGCAATTTGAGGTTCATCATTCATTTAGTGAGGAGTAACAAAATTTGGAAGAATTTGTTCACTACCTATCAACTYAACAATAATAGGAATCTAACAAAGAACTCTTCAGTTTGGGTTTAATAGGAATCATTTATGAACGAATGGTGAGGTGATTTCTCTAGTAAGGACACTGACCGCAGAGAAGAAGCTTCAAGCTATGTCAACAGCTAATGGACGACAAGGAGAATCGATGATGATCGGATGGTGAGGCGAGGTTCTTACAATCGATAAACTTAACAATGTCTTCAACCCAGAATTCAATGGCATCTTCAACCTAGAAATCAAGTTAAAGGAAATTATAGTAGGGTAAAAAATTAGGTTATTGTGTGAAGTAAATTGCATGGAAAAAGGGGCTTTTTTTAAAAATTTATGATTGGAGATACAATCTTATTCTATATATGCGATGTTACAAAAATGGTCCCATTTTCTGAATACSAAGGAAATTTGTGCAAATTCAATGAGAGGACTGAACATATTTTCTAAATGCATTGGAAAATAAAGCCAGTGCATTTAGAAAATGCATTCCATCCATTTGTGCTAGGGTTTCAAAAATCCATCCATTGACGAAGATTTTTACCAAAATTCATCGAGATATAAAAAAATCCCAAAATATCGAGGTGAAAAGCTTCTCATTCTCGCAGCGTGCCTTTGTTTTCTATCTATACGGCCTCCACTTTAGATACACCCAATCACCCACCTCATATTGTAAATCCATTCTATACCCATCTGCCATTGCTTCATCTTCTGATGTGCCTTAGTCAAGTGACATTTCAATTCCTCCAATTTTTCATCATGTCTTCCAAATATTGCTCGACCAGTGGCATCGATGTCATGCTATGCCTATAGCACACCAATGATGGAGGATCATGTCTATAATTGAATGGGTATAGTCAGTGAAATAGTGTGGAAAGACATGTCATACTAGTATTCTACCCATGCCAACCACCAAGCTCACAACTTCGAAGTATCAAAATGGGTACGTTTCAACAAAATGGTTCTTCATGGACTGAGACTATTGGAAACTAAGTTTACATACTTTAAGACCAATTTTTCTATATCAGGGTTAGTACAATGCTATTCAGACCAATTATTATAGTATAAGGGCTTGTTTGATAACCCATTCAGTACTTAATTTTGAACGAATTAAGAACTATTGGATTAAGCCTGTTTGATAACATAATTGGTAATGTCTTAATATTTTAAGTGGCACTTAATTCATTCTTTAAATTTTARGTGAAAATATTATGACTTAATGCTTATCACATATATGCTTAGACTAGGAGTTTAAAATATTTTATTCACCAGAAAAAAATTAACCACTYCTCCTTCATTATTTTCTTCCTATTCAAGTGTCGATTGTCTCTGGTATTCGTCTTCTTGTTGCAGATATACCGACTCATCTCAATTGCCTTTTCTTGATTGCAACTTTACAAGTTTGTATTCCTCTCTCGAGTTCTTCATTTTGTTGTCTTCATCCAATTATTTTTTAGTGTCTTGAGTAGTGCGAAATTGAATTGGGTGTTGTAGTTCCTGTTGATTGCTTGTTGGATGTTTTGTCTATGGTTGTTTAATTAATGAATATTTTCATATGGTTTTTGGTTTAAGCTTAGCTTTCCAATTTCTGTAAGATATGTTCTTGTGTTGTYTGAACTTATGATGTTCTTGGGATTTCTGAACTTATGATATTCTTGTGTTTATTGACAATAGAAGAAGATGTTATCTTGTATAACGGTTTTGATATTATAAGAATTATGTTGATAGTATATTTCACCCATGCGACATGACTTATGTTCATCTAATACACATGCATACACGACCCAATAATACGCGAATAATAAAATATATTAGTCTAAGGAAGCAAGTTACCTATTCTATTCACATGGGTTCTGAAACAGATACCAATCTAGTCGAGAATTCCGTTAGCTTAGATCAAGGAAGCAATCTAAAAAGTGGCTAAGGTGGGAGGGTGAAAAGTATATTTAATCCATATATAGGAAATCTATAAGTGCCCTATCTTTGTTGCCTAATTCTCAACAAAACATTTCATAATATTTATTGTTTAGAAAGTGAAAACATGCACTGCTAGTTTACTGACTAGGCTAAAACAAGGTTTTGGTTCTAGAGTTGCAATTCTTGATACTAAAGTTTAGTAGAACAATCCCTATATTAATGATCATATATAGTTGTTTCTTCGTATAAATAGAATAAGGTTAAAAAAATAAAAGAGCAAATTTTGTCCATGGATAAGGTTTAAACAAGTTGAGTTGGAGTAAAGTTTAGACTACAATTAAAAGAAGGATCTGCAGCTGGCTTTGTCACCTCACCTAGTTCCCAATCAGAGTTTTTGATAGGTACAAAATACTTTTAATAGGTGGTGACTTACTATGTTTTATCTGATAAGCTCAGAATTGGTCCAGATTTCCTCATAAATAACAATGGTGCATTGAAGTTCAATCGTTTCTTCTTCATTAGGTCTCATTGAAGGAGAAGTCAGTTGTTCTCCCTAGATTTTTATTCTAAAATATGCAGGATTAGATGACTTGTTCTATGACATCTTGAAGAATATATAACTTCTACCATGAAGGAAGCAACAAAATACAATAAGAAAAAGGAAAAATAGACATGCTGTAATCATGAGCATGACTTTGAAATATATCCATTAAAAATAGAAACATCTAATGTACCAGTTTTAGGACTGAGGGGCAATCTTCACTTTCTTCCTTCATTCTTCATAAATGTATATTATGTCCTAGTGAGCATCTCTTTGATGGATAAATTATCAAGCTGTTGCAACCTACCAAGAATTTGAAACAAAAAACGTATCTCCTATCCAAGTCTTTGACATGCATACTTCTATAACTATCGTGCACTATCTGTAGCAACCTACTTATATCGAAGACTTGGACTTGAAGAATCAACCTTCCATGATCTTCTGCGTATGGTTCATTTATGAGTTCTCTCCCCTTTAAATAATCAAGTTCATGTCCATTTAGGTAAGCATAGAAGTTTCTTTTTGCCTCTCTTCTTTTAGTGATCAACTTGAAGTTCTTCTTTCATCCTTATCATTAGCTATTTATTTTTCTTGAAATGCAATCTAATTTTCATTATAATTATTAATTTATTATTTTGAATCTAGAAATGACTAATGATGACAATGCGAGAACTAGTGGGAAGGACCCAATGCTATTTAAATACTTCATAGACTTATGTTTGCAACAAGAAAATAACCAAAAAAAAAAAAAATTAATGGAGGCAATTTGAAAAAAGATGCATGAGGGAGAATTAGGATGACTATCCAAAAAGAGAAACATGTTGACATAGAAGCAATTGAAGAATGAATGAGACTATTTAAAAAGAAAGTATAAATGCTTGGGTCAAGCTAGTAGGCAAGACAGGTAATAGCCATTGGGATCCTCTGTCTAGTACTATATATTGGACTAATGAGTAGTGGAAGGATCATATAAAGGTRCATCTCTCACATGGCATTCCTTTAATATTAGAATAAAAAATTATATATGAAATTAATATCTTCTTATTGTACATATAGATCCTTTTGAAAATTTCTACACTAGCAGAAATTTAATCTCTAAACTCGAACAAGCCAGCTTAGACCATTTATTTAATCAACTAATAAACGCAATATGGGTATAAGTTGCGCAACCAATGGTGGATGATTTCTTTTTCTTCTCCATCTCCTTCTTCTTCTTCTTCTTCTCCTTTTCTTTCTTTCTTCTCCTTCTCCTTCTCCTTCTCCTTCTACTTCTTCTCCTTCTTCTTCTCCTTTCCTTTCTTCTTCTTCTCCTTCTGCTGCTTCTGCTTCTACTCCTACTTCTCCTTCTCCTTCTGCTTCTACTCCTACTTCTCCGTCTCCTTCTTCCTCTCCTTCTTCCTCTCCTTCTCTCTCTCTCTCTCTGTGGAAGTCAACAATTGCAGCTCCCCATTTTCTTTCTTTTTACTTCTTCCTTCGTTTCCCCACTTTCTTTTCTTTGTTTTGTTCTCTCTTTCCTCCCTCACCCTCATAGATCCCCTTGAAGTTAAGTGGCGGCGGTGAGGGCCTTCTCCTCTTTTTTTTTTTTTTTTTTTTTTTAAGGCCAACTTATAGAATTAGACTTGGTCCTACTAGAACTGTTGGGCCCTATTAAATGCTGGGGCCATATTAAATACTGGGCCATCTAAGCCAATTAAATTAAAGTTCATGGATTTCCCATGGGCCAAGACCATAAATAAAATAAAACTTTAGGATTTGGATRAAAAGARAATGGGCTCTAATGGACTMTACGCTAAATTAATTAACCAAGTAAATAAACTATGAATTAAATTAAAACAATAGAATTCCACAACAAAATAAGAATGCCAACACATTAATGTAATAAATAAATAATAAATAAGAAAAATAAATTGTATATTTTCTAATTGGCACATCGAACGTCACGACTTTCATGTCTTTCAGCTGCAAAATAACTAAAACACTAATAGTCATGATATTCAATTAAATTGTGAATTAGAATATAAATTCTATAATTATATAAAATTCATAAAAATAGAAAAATTAACCTTGGGTATTACAAAAGCACTTGTGAGAAACCTGAAAATCTTGATAATCAATTGATGAGGGAAGTTCTAAAAACATTGAGAGACTCAGATAGGCCAACTGAGTGCAATGCTATCTTAGAGAAAAATGCAAACCTTGGGGATGGTTGATCCATTATATACTGTTGCAACATCCATCTTTTGTGAGAGAAAGACTATAGAGAGTAGTGGATGGGATTGAGTGAGACACCGGAAGAAATTAGGAAAAGTCTGATAGTAATGAATACGAAAAAAGTAGGATTGCTTTAAAGTTGGGATTTTTGTTGTTTTGACATTTTATTGTGATACTTCGCTATTTTCTTTTAGGTAACATTTCAATGAATTCTTACTTTATTCTTTGTTGYTATAAATAATTATTAGTGAAAAACTRTATCACCTTTGAAACCCTAGAAACCATAAGGTTCAACCTCTATAAATAGAGGGTTTTAGTTCACRTCATAATTAATGAGGATTTAGTCTATGGTGGTTCCATACTTCTTTTTCATCTCTCTATAAACTTCTTCCCTATTCTCCTTCTTACTTTTAATACGTTATCAACATGATTCTCTACAAATCTCTGCCCCTCGAAGCTTAAAGCTTAAAGCTTKTGATGCAAGTGTCTACTTCCAGCTTTTGAGTCTYTACAATGTTAGTCATATAATTATTATATAACTTACATCTATATGAAACTTCAATTAATTGAAGTATGCAATAGATTAAGCATATGTGATGTTTTTGTTACCAGAATTTCAAGAGGTTTGTATAATCTGTATTATTACCATATTCTGTATTGCATTGTAGTTCTAATCTGATATAGACTTTGCATGACTTTCTTTTAACATGGCTCATTCTRATGCCAYGCGTCAATGGAGAGTACATTATATTTCTTTAATKATTCTTAATGTTTATATGCCACGTTATGTCATTGTATGCTATGTTATGTCATTATTTGTATTTTTGCATGACTTTCTTGTATTGTGATGGATTATTTTATTTTATTTTTTTAGTTTTACATCATCACCTCTCTTAATTTTATCTTAATATTTTATTATGCCATGTTCCTTAATGTTTCAATTTATTTGTTGTATCTATTATTTTTTAATATTTATAATATCAATATTCCTAAATAATATTGAACTATTACTCCTGAAGTAGTAATAATGTAAATTAGTAACATTAAGTGYTATTGAAGAACATTATATTCTCGAAGAAGTAAYATTAAATTTAACGAAGAACATTATATTCATGAAGAAGTAACAYTAAATGTTAATGAAGAACATTATTATAAATTAATTATTTACTTCTGAAGAGTACATTACCGTCTAAATATTCATGAAGAATATTGAAATATTGTTCCTGGAGTAACAATCATTTTAAACAAAATATTATTATGCTCCCTRTAGATATGAAATTTTTATTAAATTAAAATTTCATTCCTTATTTATTTAATTAAGAGTAAATTTTTAATGCTTCCATTTGAATTGGGAAGTATTTGAAATTTTGACACCAATGTAAGGTGGACATGGTTCAACCAATGGAAATCAAGGAAGCAGCTCGACGAATTAAGTAATGTCATAACACTCCTGAATGTGACTTCGATCAATCAAATCAATTCAATTTGTCTATAAATAGAGACCAAAGCACAAGGAGAAGAGCTCTAGAAATTCATACTAAGATCTAGCAGTTTATATTGAGAGAAGCTTAGAAGAAAGAGCACTAAATTTCTCTCTAAATCTTGAGATCAAGCTGTAAATCCATCAAAGAATTCCAAAGAGAAGAATTAAAGGATTAAGGTCTTGCCATTGTAACATTTTCTTATTAAATTTATAAGATTAATTCTTTATTACATATTTCCTCATTTTCTTATTATATTTTACAGATGAGATATTCGTGTAAATAAATTTTGGCACACCCAGTGAGACATCTCTGCCATTCATCTCTTCTATTCAAATTAAATCTAATCAAATTCATCAATAGCCCCTTAGAACAACATCTTGATGGCTACTCCTAGATCTGTAATAATTGGTGCTACAGCTAAATCAACCACGTTGTCTACATATGCAAGACCTATGACGCGAAGTAGGTTGCCACTGATGTAGGAAAAGAAGTGGAGGAGTACTTCTCAAATGTTCAAATCTTCGAATATTCCAACCCCATGCTYAAGGATGTTCCTTCTCAAGAAAGAAGAATGGGAGTCGGCTATGCTATAAGAATAACTATGTCTTTGTTGAATGCAGAAACCAAACCCCAAAAGTCTAAACATGGTGACGGTAGATATACTTTAGATTTTAGAGCTAGCTACTCCTCAAGAGGATCCGAAGCTCRACCTGATAGCTCATGAAGATCCAACCACAAATTCATCCACTATGCTATGATGGCGGACATCTCAACTGTTGAAGAACAGATTGCATATCTAACAAAGTTAGTGGAAAGTCTTGCAAAGCATACTCAACAGCAAGATCTCACAATTGTTCAACWACTAAATTGGATTGACAATGCTAGAGAAACAAGTCAATCTACTCTAATACATCCCGAGCCTTCAAATATGTCAGAATTTGCAAAAGTTTTAGGGAAACAACCTCAAGTTGAAGTTGAATCTGAAGACATAAGAGAAGCAGGACCCTCAAAAGAAATTGCAACAAATCAAGTCTCCTCAGATGGATTAATCCCTGTTGACCAATTGAAGAATTTCATTATGAGCGCCATAAAGGATAAGTATGAAGGGAGTACTAAATTTTCTTCCCTATACCCTAAACTATAGACCAAGAGAATTGATAATTTGAAGATGCCTATAGGTTATCAACTTCTGAAATTTCAGCAAKTTGATGGAATGGAAAATCCTAACCAATATATTGCACATTTTGTTGAGACTCGCAATAATATTGGCACGTATAGTGACTACCTTGTCAAGCAATTTCTTCAATCTCTGAAGGAAAACACATTCGATTGGTGCATCGACCTCATGGCTGGATCCATTGATAGCTGGGACAAAATTGAGCATGAATTCCTCAACTGCTTTTACTGCATTCGTCGAACTGTAACTATGTTGGAACTAAGCCATACTAAGCAATGGAAAGATGAGCCCATCATTGAATACATCAATTGATGGAGAAGTTTGAGCCTGAATTGCAAAGATCACCTCTTTGAGTAGTTTGCAATCGAGATGTGCATTCAAGACATGCATTAGGRTATCAAATATATTTTGAAAGGAATCCAACCAAGAATTTTTGAAGAATTGGCTACATAGGCTCATGATATGGAGTTGAGCATTATGAYACATAGATATCAAGGAGTTTTGGTACCCAAGCTGCAAAAGAGAAAAAGTTTGACTTCAAGAAAACAACTAAGGCATCATCCAAGTCTGATGCAAAAGCGTCCACGACAACAACTATAACACCTATCAAGATACCTACAAAAGTAAGCAGAAATATTACAGAGAAGGTGGATACTAGACGAGATCTTGCAAGACGACGCATGACTCTGAAAGATATGCARAGTAAAGAATACCCATTTCCAAAGATGACATGTTAAAAGTTGGGATTATCGAACTGCCAGAGATGAAATGGTCAGAAGAAGCAGGACAACTTGGAAATCCAAATTATTGCAAATATCATCGTCTTCTTGGCCACTCAATCAAGAAAAATGCTTCATTTTTAAGGATAAAGTCATGGAATTGGCTCGTAAGTGGCGTATCTGCTAGAGAAAGAAAAAATGGCTGCTAATCAAACAAATATTATACCAAATGCTTTCTCCTACARATCTATCGATGTAAATGTTGCGTATATCTCACGATCACCTGATTTTTTTGTTGAGATCAAATTTGGGCAATTCGGCATGGTGAAATTCAACATGAAATGCTTACTAAAATTCAATTAGAAGTCCAATAATCTAATGGAAGAATGTTCCAAAGCCATATCGAAATATTGAATCTTCATGTGCAGGTGACAAACTCGGTGATCTCAATTCTGAAGGTTGGACAATTGTGAAACGTCGTAGGAATCATGAAAAGAAATATACAAATAAGAAACTGATTGAAAGAAGCAAAGTAATTAGAAAATGCACCTAACCCAAATAATGTTATCCCTAAGAAGTTGTCAACAAGTCAAAAGTTTCATACATCATCAAGTACTGGCCACCGATTACATTGACAGAGTTCTTTCCAAGAACGTTAATTGATAATCTTGAGACTGTCTCTTGTTCTGTCACAGGTAAAACAGAGGCAAATGATTCCGGCCCTTCCTCTCATCAGTTCAAGAGGATTGTCCTGTGCAAATTGAGGAAT
>MEJB01000001.1:7817295-7828150 GCA_001752375.1 Rhazya stricta | reverse complement strand
TAAAGCAGTCAAAGCCTATTTTGAATAGTTTTGCATGGCTTGAGGTGGGGCTGATGGTAGAACATGGTTCATTACCTTCTAAAAGAACTAAACATGACTTCGATCCTAATGCATACAAACTTCTAGCTAAAATTGTGTATGATTCATGAATTCAAAATTCCCTCAGAAGACTTATCCTTGCAATTGTTGAATCAAAGGATCATGGGAATGACACACAGAAGATATGAAACAAAATGGGTATTTCGTGAAAAGTTCGCACGGGGGCATTAGATCCAAGCAACATGCACTTGTGTGTATAGTAATAAAATAAGTAACTAATTGTTATATCTCAGTGGAAGATGAGTATTCGGAGGTGGGTCATAAGTTAGTTTTTGATCGATCAGAGGAAATAAATTTTCATGCCTTAATTTGCGAGCTGCTGGGACCTTGAGGGAGAAGATTGAACATAAATTTCACCTTCAAAATACTTGGAATAGCTAAAGAGTCCAAGCCAATTTAGAAAATCCAGAAACCTTTATATGTGGAGATTGATGCAAATGAGTGCTGAAGAAGAATATCTTCCAGGATGAGGAGGAAAACTACACTTTTGTGGATTATAGGAATGTTATCAAAGCTAAACTGCAAACCGTAGTTCATACAAAACCAAAGGAAGAAGATGAAGAGCTTGTGCACTCATCTTACCATATCAGCATTGTTGAGGAATATAATGAAGAAGAGGACGCTAAAGAGGCACTTTCCGAACTTGAGGAAGGTACCAAAGCCACTGTGGGTGAGTTAACAAAAGTCTACTTAGGCATTGAAGAAGATTGGTGCCCAATCTAYATACGTGCTCTTTTATCTCCAAAAGAAAGTGAAGTATATATCCAACTTCTATAGGAAGTCAGAGATGTCTTTGCTTAGATGTATAAAAAGATGCCAAGTTTAGACTYAAAGATTGCAAGTCATTATTTGGCCATCAAGCAAGGAACTAAACCAGTAAAGTAGGGACAAAGGTGCTTTCATCCCGAGTTAGTTCCTTCAATCGAAGCAGAAGTTAACAAGCTTATCGAGGTTGGATTCATTTGAGAGGTCAAATATCCTCGRGATCTTTAGCATTGTGCCTCTAAGAAAGAAAAATGGTCAAATCCGAATACGCGTTGGCTTCAAACACTTGAACAATGCATGTCCGAAGGATGATTTTTCTCTTTCTATTACCGAACTCATGGTYAATGCTACCAAAGAACACAAGGCTTTCTCCTTCATCAATGCATCATCTAGTGATAATCAAATACGAATGGCGCTAAGGGATGAAGGGACGGCTACTTTCCTCACTCCCATGGGTATTTATTGCTACAAGGTGATGTTGTTTGGTCTGAAAAATGTAGGATAGCAGCGAGAAATACATAAGATTTTTGACGACATGTTCCACAAATACGTTGAATGTTATGGGGTCACAAAAACAGGATTATCATTTAAAGGTTTGAGGAGAGTTTTTAAATGACTATGCCATCATCAATTGAAGATGAATCCTTTAAAATATGCCTTTGGAGTTGTTTYGGGRAAAAGTTTTGGGCTTCATTGTGCMCCAACATGGCATYGAAATTGATCAAGCCAAAATAGATGCCATATTAAGAATGCCAGAGCCTCAAAATGTGCATGATATACAAAGCTTGCAAGAGATGGCTTACCTATGATGATTCATCTCAAATCTTGCTGGTAGGTGTCAACCATTCAGCCGATTGATGTGAAAAGGAGTACCTTTTGAATGGGATGAAGCTAGTAACAATGCATTGAAAAGTAAAAGAGTATATGGTAAAATCCCCTATTTTAGCTGTGTCAATACAAGGAAAACCTTTGTTACTCTACATCACTACCCAAAAATGCTCTGTCAGTGCTTTGCTTGCTCAGGAAGATGAGGAAGGTAAGAAAAATGCCTTATATTATTTAAGCAGAACGATGACTYCAAATGAGTTGAAGTATTCACCGATAGAAAAGTTGTGTATGTCTCTCATTTTTGCAATCCAGAAGCTAAAACACTATTTTCAAGCTCATACGGTGCGTCTCATTTTGGAGGCATGTCCGATCAAGTATGTAATGACTAAACCTGTTCTTTATGATCACTTGGTTAGATGGTACGTAGAGTTGCTCAGAAGGCTATACTCTTTTAACAGCTTTCTTGGTTGATCACCTCATATCTAACGAATGGGACTTAGTTGATGATTTTCCAGATGAATTCTATTGGTTGAAGTCTTAGCTCCATGAAAGATGTATTTTGATGGAGCTGCTCATCGAAATACAACTAGTTGGAATTATCCTTGTTACAACCAAAGGCGATATCTTGCCATATTYGTTCTCTTTTGCTTTATATCAAGCTCTCATCCTTGGGTTGGAAATAGCCAGGGTGCATAAAGTGCATGAATGGGCATTCGTCATGTACCTATCGTATGGTAAAATACCTTGTAGACCTATATCAAAAGTCAGTCAAGGAAAAGGGGAAGGTGGAAGTAAATTTCCATGACTTTGATGGTCCGGTTGACGTGACTAATATGGAGACCTCCTAGATTTTTTTGCTGATACAAAGGGAAACATTGACCATTTATTTGGTGGCTGGGTATGAGAAGATAAAGAATAATTTTTCCCTAGATGGACTTTGTTTACATATTCATGAACTTTTTAAGTTTTTGATAGACTTTATTTAAGTTTTTGAAGGTTTTATATTTGAGACTATTTCATCATTTGGTTGATATTTGTAGATGGATCAAGCTAATTGTCTTATTCCTAGTGCAACTACAAATACCATTCTTAACGTTAGCWGAAAATAATRTTACACAATATCAGGTGCATCAAAGTTAATTGAAAGGCTCTAAAAGATTGTATTATTAGGTGCATCAAAGTTAATTGAAGGCYCTAAAAGAGCTTGTATTATTTTACAAGACGATACAAGTTATATATAAGTTATGCAATCGATCCCAGCAAATCTAGAAGAAATTTTCTTAGATTGAAAGATATCTGCTGCAATGCAAGAAATAGTGAAGAGTATCTTACATAAACTCAATTTCAGCATAGTCTTTTATCAAGACCATATTGCATGATCTCCTGATCTCTATTTGGGTCACACCATATTGCATGATGCAACATTGATCAAAATAAGGCCAATTGCATATCATAATTAATTGCAGCTTGTTTTTCTATTTGGCCAAGAACCCATGCTGTGCTGTGCAAGTATAAGTTTTTCTACATTTATGTTGGGTTTAATACATCATTATTTTTCGGTACTTAAAACCATTAACAGATGATTTATTTACGCAAGATTTTTAGATTGACATTTTAAGGAAATGATGTTTTCAACTTCGGAAACCGCTAAAAGAAAATAAAATCAGCACTCCGGGAGATAAAAGAGAATCACCCAAAAAAAAAAAAATGCAGAAAACAAAAGGAAGCATATCAGTCTTACGAAAGGAAAGCATATGGAGAAAGAAACATACCAAAATGGAGAGGAAGATTAAAAAAAAAAAAAAAAAAGAAGAGAAAAGAAGGTGCTCGCTGTTTTGTATACTTGGAGTTGAAGAAAGTCCTATCGTCATGTGCAATTGAGGAAACAAGTTATTAAAAAAAAAAAAAGAAAAAAGGATGCTGCCACAAAGGTGATGACAGAAAGCAAAGCAAATAAAATATAGGAGCAGACATGTTTTGGAGATTTGAAGAATTAAAAATTGTGTTTTGGATATAAAGTCAAATAAATCAATTGAAGTATCCATAGTTATGAAGCCACATTGCAGAAAGCCCTCAGAGCTCGTCCTACGAGCTTCATAATTCATTAATGGAAATGCAGATGCAATATGCAAGTTTGATCAACTAAAGCATATTGAGAAATTTGAGGCATACGCCAATCTACGCTACGGAAGCAAAAACAGAGAGAGCAACAAGTCACCTTTGGCATGCAATTGTTGTTAATCGAGCACTTGAAAATGGCCAAAGAGACTATAGTTTCACTCTCAAGAGAAATGGGACTGCAGAATTCATAGTACAACAAATAGGAAGAAAAAGAAAAGAACAACCAGCAAAAAGCAAGTGACCAGGTAAAGAACCAAGATAAGAACCAGAAAAGGAGTTCTCATATTAGAATTTCTTGGTAAAGAATTTTCTTTTATTTAGATCAATGTTGGCTAAACAGAAGTAGGGAGAAAAATACATGTTCTAGAAAAAACAGTAAATGCAGGGCAGGAGAGAAAAAAAAAAAAAGAGGAGGGCAAATTTTCTTTAGTTAGCAAAGTCAAGAGAGATTGATGAAAGAAGATAATTGAGGCCATAATTGGAAGCTGAAAAGAGGAAAATAAATAAAGTCAAAAAGAGAACCTTCGTAAACTTACCTCAGTGAGAAAGTGGGCCGCCGATAGCACTGCAAAAGATTCCAAACAATCGAAAACTTCAAGAAGACATTTGCTACTAGAGAAAGCTGTTTTCTACTCATCTGAATAAAGGGATATTATTGTTAAAAAAAGAGAGGAAAGAAGGCTGGGCAGAAGCTCTGAATGCCGAAGCCAAAGAGGGCATAAGCCAAAAAAAGGTTCAACAGATGACACTAAGATATGAAGGAGACCAGCAAAGTGGCAACCAAATGTTTCTGCGTCAGCTCAACAGCCTATGGTTTGTTGCAGTTATGAGAGTGAACAGCTGCCCAAAAAAGCTATCAAGATGATGAGTAAAGAAAATGTTGAAAAGATGATAGCTACAAATGAACATGATCTACTACAATATTCAAAGACGAAGAAGAAAGGATGACGTGCAAAAAAAAAAATAATAATAACTAAAAAAAATAAAAGAGCAGTTCAGGAAGCATGAAAAGAACCTTTTATATACTATAAGCGACTATCAAAATTTTCAAACAGGAGCATGAGGTTTTCATAGGCTTGATCATACATTTCTTTACTATTTCATGAGGTTTTCATACTCAAAAAGAACACGCAAGACTACACAAAGCAGACAAAGGATTAAGTTAGAAGTTCGCAAAAAGAGAAGAACAACTTAGCCTCAATTTGACGGGAATTGGCATGTTATCGAGAAATTATTTTGTGCATCAAAAAGACAAAGAGTTAGTGCAACGGAGCAGAAGGTCGAGCAATAGGCGACAATAACAAAATACAGAGAAAGACCGATAAAGAAGGAAATTGAAGAAGCTCTCAGGATTGCAATTTGTACCGGAAGCTGCCATGTTACTGATACACTTGGAATGGATAAGGAAATGTGAAGGAAAAAGAACAATGGAGGGAGAATACGCTTTATACATATGATCAGCATTTTGAGACTCAAAATCTTCCAATTAAAAATAACTGGAGATAACTCATCCAATTTTCAATTCAGTAGAGATTATCTCATTTAATCTCATAAGAAGTTAATTTCCATTCAAATTCAAGCCAGTTTGAAGTTGATTTGTCGGCAATCCTTCGATTCAACTCACTTTCACATTGAAAAAGAAGAGAATAATAGAAAACAAATAGATGCATTCTACCCATATGATGGATTCTAAAGAGTGATCCAAAGAGACTTCATCTGGATGTTTTGGAAACTCAAAGAGTTGGGTCCAAAATTGGAGCTTCCTCCACCAAAAAAACAATAAAAATTACGTGCACCTAGAAACCTCGGAAATACAAGGGATATTGCTATGGGTTGCATTGAACAAGTACAAGGGATATTGCTATTGAACAGATTACCTTTACAAGTCATCTATGATCCCAAATTTTCACGTGATGTCCATGTCAGATGCGATAAGTGAATTTATAAAAATAACAAGATGCCAAAGGCCCAAAGAAATCAAGTTGGGCCATGATGTTTTACTGGGCCAATCCGTATAAGAGGCTCAACAAGAGGATGATCCATGATGTCGGCTCAAAATTGATGACATAAATTGATCTTGAACTTATCCACTTAAGATTTATCTCTGCACGATACTCCGTGAACAAGTCCTTTAGGCAATTTGTAAATATGGTAATTTTACAAAATTTAATTTCCATTAATTTATTTAAAACAAAGAAATTTCAAATTAAAATGCTTTCACCAACCCTGGGAAATTTAATGTCCAACTAATAAGATGCTAAYACATGTCAAGGATGCAAGGTTCGGCTAGCAAAAATCAAGGACACAGCATGGTGAATCGAGTGGTGCCACATCGCCCCTAGAAGGGTTCTTGGCCAATCAAATCATCTAGACATTGCAAAATTATTTCTTCAAAACGATCTTAATTTAATAACTTGAAGATGTCTATAGGTTATCAACCTCCAAAATTTCAATACTTTGATAAAAAGGGAAACCTTAAGAAGCACATTGCACATTTTATTGAGACTTGCAATAATGTTGGTATGTACAGCGACCACCTTGTAAAGCAATTTGTTAGATCTCTCAAAAGAAATACATTCGACTGGTATACAGACCTCACAGCTTGATCCATTGACAGTTGGGATAAACTTGAGCATGAGTTCCTTAACCACTTTTAAAGCACCCGTCGAACTGTAAGTATGTTGAAATTACGCCAACCAAGCAACGGAATGATGTGTTTGTTATTGATTACATCAATCGATGGAGACATTTGAGCTTAGATTTGCAGGGATTGGCTCGAACAATCTGCAATCGAGATTTTCATCCAAGGCATGTATTAGGGGCTCCAATACATTTCAAAGGGATCCAACCAAAAACTTTTAAAGATTTGGCCACACGAGCACATGATGTAACATTGAGCATTATAGCACATGGAGATCAAGGGGTTACAACACCCGAGGCACCAAAGATGAAAAATTTGAACTTCAAGAAAATGAACAAGCCATTTTCCAAATCTGAAACTAAAGAATCTATRGCAACAACTACGGTACCTATCAGAATATCTGCCAAAGTAAGCAAAAAATTTACCAAGAGGGTGGATGATACTCCAGATGTTGGAAGGAAAAGAATGACTTTGAAAGATATGCAAAATAAAGAATGGCCATTTCTTGATTTAGACGTTTTAGAAATGTTTGATGGCATGTTAAAGGCAAGGATGATCAAACTACCTGAAATGAAGTGGCCAAAAGAAGCAGGATGATTTCGAGATCCAAATTACTGCAAATATCATCGTTTTCTTGGCCACACCTAATTGAGAAATGCTTCATCTTTAAGGATAAAGTCATGAAATTGGCTCACAAGGGTTATATTTTGCTAAAGGAAGATAAAGCGKCTACTAACCAAACAAGGATTACTGCAAATGTTTTGTCCCCTAGATTTGTTGATGCAAGGACCATGTACATCTTGCAATCACCTAAACATTTTGTTGATATCAAATTGGGGCAATTTTTCCATGATAAAGTTCAGTGTAAAGTCCTCACCTAAATTTAATTATAAATTAGCTGACCTAATGGAGGATACGGTTCCAAAGCCACTCGAGAATGTTGAGTCTCTTGTTGAAAGTGGCAAAGCTGATGATTCTGATTTTGAAGGCTGGACAATTGTGAAATACCGACAGAGCCATAAGAATAAGTCCATAAACAAGAAATTGATTGAAAGAAGCAAGACAACAAGACAAAATGTACCTAAGCCAAATAAGGTTGTTCCTAAGAAAGTTGGCAGCAATGCAAAGGCTTCAAATAACAYAAAGTATCGACGACCTATTACACTGGGAGAGTTCTTTCTCAAAACATTAATTGATGGCATCRAAATTATTTCTTATTCTGCCACATGTGAAGGGAGGTATATGACTCCAACCCTTCATCTCCAAATGATTTATTCCAAGAGAATAGTTTTGTGCAAGTYGAGAGGTATACTTCAAATAYAGTTGCTTGTATRACAAAAATAACATTCAAYGGTGATGACCTRTTGCYGAGTTTAAAGCCTCATAACCAACCTCTCTTTGTATCTGGCTATGCACAAGAAAATAAAATAAATAGAATATTGCTCGGTGGAGGTTCTGCAGTTAACATCCTCCGTTTGCAGCCCCCTTTCACTGAAGTTGAAGCTCTAAAAGAATTTACCATTCCCTTGACAAAAGCTGAAGTAGTGAAACTGTATTCTCAAGGATTTCGCATGATCTGAGGTTAGACTGAAGGTGGAGTATGGTTCGTTGCCTTTCAAAAGGACTGAGTAGGCTTTGATCCTAATGCATACAAACTTCTTACTAAAGCTGGGTATGATTCACAAATTCAAAAATGTCTTAGGAAAACTCATTCCTCGAATTGTTGAATCGAAGGATCGTGACTTGAACAAAACCCAAAAGATGTTGAAGAGAAATGGGTATTCTATGGAAAGTTCGTATGTCRGCAATGGGTTCAAGCAACCTGCTCTTGTATATATAGCAAGAAATCAAGGAAAAAATTGTTATATCTCTATAAAAGATGAGCACTCAACGAAGGGTCACAAATCCATCTTTGGTCGATTGGTGGAAAARAATGCTCATGTATCATCTTTTGAACGGTTGGAATCTCAAGGGAAAAGATCCACCAGAACTTCTACTTTCAAAGACTTGGAGTAGCTAAAAATTCTAGGCCAAATTAAAAGATTGAGAAATCTTCATGTGCAGAAATTGGTGCAAATGGGTGCCAGAGCAAAATATTATCTAGGATGAGGAGAAAAATTACACTTCTTRTGGATTGCGGCAATATTTTGAAGGACAAGGTCCAAACTATAGTTTGTATAAGGCTAAGAGAAAGGAGTAAAGAAAGCTTGTGCTCATCTTATCATGTCATTGTCTCATAGAGTGACACTCTCTGGTTTACTTCTACAACAGAATTTGAAGAGGTTATCTCAATGCATCATATCAGCATTGGTGATGAAGAAAGTTTAGAAAAAGAGGATGTTGGAGAGGTATCTCCTGAGCTTGAAGAAGGAATCAAAGCTATTGTTGATGAATTGAAAGAAGTTAATTTGATCACTAAAGAAGTTGACGCCCGATCTATATAATTGCACTCTTATCTCCAAAAGAAAATAAGGCATAATATTCAACTTCTGCAAGAATTCAGAGATGTTCTCGCTTAAACATGCCTGTAGAAGAGGAATGGATTTTCGTCCATTGTTACCTATAAGAAGAGGAGATGGACAAATCATCCGAGTATGCATTTACTTTAGGAGGCTTGGAACAATGCATGTTCAAAGGATGGATTTTTTCCCTTTCATATTACTAGAACTCCATAGGTTGGATGCCACTACTGGATATGAGGATGTTATCGCGCTCATGGATGGCATCATTTCGACTACAACTACATAATAGGACATAAGTGCCAGGGGATTTGAAGAGATGGACTTATTTTTCCACTGCAGAAGGGATATTTATTTGCTATCAAAGCTGATATTTTTGGTGTTTTGAAAAAGTGGCATAGAGCGACATACCAAGGAGTCGAACATGAGAGTATTTTCTATGACCATGCTCCACAGCTATGTTGAATGCTTCATGTTGCATGAATTGATTGTAAAAGTCACGATAATGGGACAGGGTCATTTGAAAGACTTGAGGAAAGTTTTGAACGATTGACATCACTATCAATTGAAGATTGGAATTCCTTTAAAATGCGCTTCTGAAATACTTCTAAAAAATTTGTTGGGGCTTTATTGCTACGAATAGCGAGGTATTGAAATTGGACCAGCCAAGGTGGATGTCAATATCAAAAATGGCCAGAGCTATGTGGTCGGTGCATAATGTACGAAAATCCTATAAAAGGAAACTAGCCTATTTGTGAAGATTAATCTCAAAAATCTTACTCGGTAGATGTCATGAGCCATTTAGTCGATTAATAACAAAAAAAAGTGTCATTTGAGTGCGACGAAGCCTATAGCAATGCATTTAAAAGTATAAAGAGTTACCTAATGAGACCTCCTGTTTTAACTGCACCAATACAAGGAAAGCCTTATCTTCTTTGCATCTCTGCAAAGAATGTCCTGTTGAGCTTTGCTTGCTTAAGAAAATGAGAAGGGTAAGAAAAAACGCTCTATATTATTTGAGCAGAACAATGGCTCCAAATGAGTTGAAATATTTGTCAATAGAGAAGTTGTGTTTGGCTCTCATTTTCGCAATCCAGAAATTAAAACACTATTTCCAAACTCATACAATGCGTCTTATCTTGAAGGCGAATCCGATAAAGTATGTCATGACTAAGCTTGTATTTTCTAATCGGTTGGCCCAATAGTACCTACAATTATTATAATTTGAGATTGTTTTTATTCCTCAGAAAGCTTTGAAAGGAAAAGTCATAGCGAATTTCTTGGCTAGTCATCCTATACCTGCTAAATGGGAGTTAACCGACGATTTGCCGATGAAGATGTTCTTCTAGTTGAAGTATTACCTCCATGGAAAATGTATTTTGATGGAGCCACACATCAAAATGGTGCTAGGCTAGAATAATCTTTGTTACCTCGAAAGGTTTTCTCTTGTCTTATTTATTCTCTCTAGCCTAGCAATATTCAAACAATGTTGTCGAATATCAAACTCTCATTCTTGGGTTGGAAATAGCTGTGGAATYGCAACAGTTTCATCTTAAAGTTTATGGAGATTCAAAGTTGATAAGTAATTAAGTACTCGATGTTTACGAAGTGAAGAAACCCAAACTTCTTCCTTATTGCTAATACACAAGATAAATGATGGAGTGGCTCGGTGATGTAACTATAGAGAATGTGCCAAGGAATGAAACAGGCAAGCTGATGCTTTAGCAAAATTGGCTTTTATACTCTCYATGTCGGATCCACAAAATCAAATATCAATTTGTCAAAATTAAGTTGTGCCTCCTTTACTAGAAAATGAAGATGAAGAAATGAGGATGATGAAGGAGAAAATGCAGATTACGCTACTAATGCTATTTCTGCTTGTGATATTGGCAAGGAAGGTTGGCGCCAACCAATCATTGATTACCTTTGCTATGTTATTCTG
>MEJB01000001.1:7788356-7807520 GCA_001752375.1 Rhazya stricta | reverse complement strand
AGAAGTGAATATATGGTGGAACATATGAATTGTTGTTTATTTGGAATTCTGTTTTGGAGAAAATTACGTGCAGAAAAGAGCCAAAGAAAGTATATCTATAAAAAAGAGAGATAGCAAAAGAGCAAAAGAAAAAATGATTGCAAGTAGTAGCAATATCGTAATTTCATGAGGTATTTTGAGCTATCCTAGGATATGTAAAAATTGAAAAAAAAAAGAAAAAAAGAAAAAAAGAGAGTTGTAGAGAAATGAAAGCAAGTTCCACATGATTGAACATCATTAGATTGGTTATGCATTCTCTTTGATATTTTAAAACCCTTTTATATCCTTTTTTAATCCGACCTATGACCTTTATCCCATTACAACCAACTAAAGACTTTTTAATTGGTGTATGCATTTTGCTTTCTAGTGGTGGCGATGTGATATCTGTGCAAGCTTATGGTAATGCCAATTTTTTTTTTTTTTTTGTCAACTTAAGTAATATTAAACCATATAGACTTTTGAATGATCAAGATTGTTTTTTCTAGTGCGATTGGTTGAGAAGTGTATGTTTTAACTTTGAGGCGATTATTAAGGAGGTTAACATTTACTTTGGTTGAGTGCTATGTAGTGCATGTGGTTTCTGTTGGAGTTCAACGCACTTTTGATTGTGCATTCATTGATGAAGTTTTGAGATTATTACATTTTACTTAATGTGTTTTTTTTTTCTGTTTTTTTTTTTAGGGAAATGCTTGAGAACAAGCATTGTTAAGGTGTGGGGGAGTTGATAGAGTCTAAATTAGTGTGATAATTGTAGAGCATTTGATGAACTTTTTGGAACAGATTTATTGCACTAATTACTTGTTTATTTGATATTTTATCCATTTAAGACTCTTTGGAGGTAGAAAAGGAGGCATAATTGAAGCAATATGAGATAAAATTTTAGAAGCGCAAAAAATCTACCACCTGGGCACATGGATAGACGAATTTGGGGAGCTTTTTTCAAAATTGGAAGAATATCTGTTAGAAGACTCCTATTGTCTAAGGAAAATTTTGAGCGATATATATCCCTTGTAATCAGTGATTTGATATATTTCTTTATTTGATTATATTATAAATATTTGAATTAGTTAGTTAAGAAAATTAAGGAATACTTGTTGTTTCCTATTCTATATAAAGAGAACACAAGAAATGAAGAGGAGACTACAGACTATTATCCATTATTCACTTTAGACATTATCATTCTCCATATAATGTTTTGTTTCTAAGTTCTTCTATTATGGTTAAAGATTGATGAAGCATTAGTTCAATTCATTTATGAGATTTAAATGTGCTTATATACTCAATTTGTAGCAAATATTTATTATTCTTTATAATTATTACTTAATGGTTGTTTGACTTGATTGAATATTATGCACAGACACTTTTTAAGTCTAAGAGTTTATAGCCAAGTTAGACCAGACAAATCCATAATTGTTTATTGTGCTTTAATAGAGTTGCAAATTGACATAATTTCACTTGCTATCAAAGTGTGGTTTGTCAAGAGGGAATAACGAGCTAGTTTAGAAAATCTGCTAYCAAAGTTTTATTAATTAGAATTGGGTCTCTCTAATCCTTAATGTTATCGGTACATTAAACCTCATGTACTATCTGAGGGGTTGTCTATTGATAAGGGAGGCTTTTCCTTTTAAGTGTCAACACTTAAGAGGGATTGGTTGTTTAAATCTATCTTTGACAACTATAATGAATTTATTTGTAAATATTGAGTGAATTATCGAATCAATAAGCAAGTRGTTGAACTAGTGTGGATTTAATTATCTTAAGCAGAGCTTTTTTTATTGAGAAATATATTTTAAATTTATTGTTGTATATTTAATTATTTCGTTGCTTAATTTTAATTATTGGTTCATTAATTTTGTTTACCCAAGTTGAACCCAAGTTGAACTCATCTTTAAAGAAAATTGATTCGTCATTCCCTGCRGGAGACGACTGTATTTATCATTGTACCCAATTAAACGTGAGCATATTTATTAAAATTTTGGTGAATTAAAAATGCACCACACAGTATATTAAGTTGGGCTTGGAGTTCCTTCTTCTTTTCCTCAAGAGTGTAGAATTCCTTTTGTAAGTCCTCGACTTTAGAAGATGTCACTTGTCGGCTCATCTCAAGCTCCATGAGTTGTGACTTTGCTTTAGAAATTGACTCAAGGTGCACCTCCTTGGTCATCAAATTGCAGGTTGCGGACCTTAACGAGTCATATCTTTGAGCTTTCTCAAAAAAATCTGCTAAGTATTTCCCAAAGCCAAAAAGATCAACTACATCCATCTTCTTYTTTGCGCTAAAAACTATAAGTATTTCCCCTTCAATAGAAGAAATAGACTCGATTTTAGTGTTCGAACAAACTTTTCTACAACTTGTCGTCACAATAATTGAAGATATTGAAGTTGGTCAACCCTTATGACTTTGGCTCCATAGAATTCAGAAATAGCTGGAGGAATAGACTGCTTTTACAAAGAGATTTCCTTACAATTAGATGAACAAGGGGATGGATCGCATGCCACCAAAAGTATGCTAGTTGACTCCTCAAAAGGTTTGAAAATCAATGACTAATCAAGAGTAGGGGGTTGAGAGGTACCGTTATCATTCTTGCATAACCCGATTTGAGGCAATCCATTGATAAATCTGTCAGTCGAGAAGAGCTTCATCCATATATCAAGAATCTTCCAATTCCGTAAACTTTAAAAAAAAAAATAGAGGATTATGGGAGGCCTAAAATTAAAGTATATATTAAAATCATATACTTACATGAATCGCTAAGGCCTAAGGAGACATAGTTAAACTTGRTACTCCCTTCAAAAATCCAGAAGATGTAGCATCAGCAGGTAATGTCTTCTTCCTTTTCAAGAGACAATTCCATGGGCGATCTCAATCAATATCGCTCACCAGGCCACCCTCACTAGATTAAGTATTGGTCTGTTCACCAACTATAGAAGAGCCCACAACAGATTTTGACTGAGGTTTTGCTGCAAGGATGCGCAATAACATATGGTTTCTTGGAGGAATTGCAACTTCTTTAGAAGGAGTGGCAATGTCACCAGGTGAGAATTCTCAAAGTACTTGTGGTTGCTAGACTTTTTCCCTTTATGCAGCCTTTGCARTTCCACTTGATCTAGAATTCCACCAAGTGTTGTACTCTCTAGTAGCAAGTGGTTTTGTCATCTTTGTTGGSAAGACCACTTTAGGTTACGTCATAAGAYGATRGTTACCATAGTCAAGTCACATCCTCCAATATRCATGAGTAGGATTTCTCCCTAAGATCGCTAGAGACATCATGGCAAAATCCAAATATTTTTGCAAAACYTGTGTGGACTATGAGCCTCTATCAGGTGAATAGTATCTTGTCGAAGGGTTAAAAAGTTAGAGCGCAAACGGATGAAATAATTGGAACAAGTTGATGACAAAGCTCCATTATCTTGCAAAGATCGTTGGACATCACCAGCTATACAATTACAACATATGGAAGAACAGTCTACACATTTGAAGATGTCTCGTGCCTCAGAAGAAGTGTAATATTTGGCCATCTTTTTGCCATGGAACTTAACCATTTGTGCAGCTGAAGGACAAYTCTTGCTTTCATGGTGTGTTTCAAAGCACTAAGCAAACCATGCATACACATAATGAATTAGAAATGATGCTTGACACTCTTTCAAAAATGGAGATTGTGAGATTCTGCCCAAACCATTGTAGATACTCAACAAAAAKGGTATACAATGAGCTTGTTTTGTACAAAAGCCATGAGACTTGCCACTTGGAAGACACCAAGGTTAATGCGGTTGATTTCTCTTCCAGGAAGAACAAATTTGCAAATCCAATAAGATAAAAATGTAGCCAAGTATGTTTCTCTATCAAAGACTTTGGAACATTTTGAACATGAAACGGTTCACTTTCTCCATCCACAATCATCAAACAAGTGCACAATACTTGTTTGATTATGCAAAAGTCTTCGATTTTGCTGTTGTTATTCTTTCATATTTCCTCGAAGGAAGCGGCAAATATTTAGTTGGACATTTGAACCAAAATCAAATCTAATCCTCGAAGGAGACTCCATGCATATCACTTCTGCAAGTATTTTGAGAGCAAAGAAAAATGAACTTAGAACTTTGTAGAGGCAATTAGTTCCATTCATCATCCACCTCATAGAGTTCCTTAGCAAAAGGAACCACCTTGWCRTAGAAGGAACCATGGATAGAAAGACCACCAAGAGTCCATAGATCCCAAAGTGAGATGGATAACTCACCAATCAAAGTGTGCAATGTTTTGCAAAAAGTGCGAATAACTTTCCCGGCACGATCATATGTGAACAAAGATATATACATGGAGTCATATATTTTTGAGTCGCGAAAAATATCYGTAATTTTATAGAAACATCCTCTAACTGTTCCCARTAATTCCGCGTATAGGAGGTCTCACCAAAGTTAGTGATTAGGGCATTCCAAGAAGTCTTGTCAAGGTTGCAATCTGCAAAAGGAAGATAAATGTTTTTTGGGCACATATTTGCATCATGAGTTGAAGATAACAACAACTGCACTTTTCGAGTTGATATGATTGAAGACGAGTCAATTACTTCCTTGGTGGACAATGAAGACCATCTAGCAATGTGAAAATTTGCCTCTAGAAGATTGGTCTATAGCAAGATATGTCAATACTACCGCATGAATATCCAAAGACAAAAGCCTASTATGATATCCCATATGACTGTCTGAAATGAAGATGTGTGGATTTGGCTTCTCAACATCCTTRACTTCCATGGTCGTGAAAGTTARAAGATGACCTAGCTCCCTCCTTGATGTTTAGCTTGAAACCAAAGCCCCTCCTTGGTGTYTGGCTTGAAATTGAAGCCCCTCATTGGCATCTGGATTGAAATCAAAGTCCATTCTTGGTGTCTTTGACTTGAAGTAGAAGATGGCCTCCTCTTTGATTTKAAGTAGAAGATCCCATGAGGATTGTAATTATGCAATTTTGATTTGAAATTGACTAAAGTGTCACCGGATTAAAATGAACTATAAATTGATTCACTAAATGAATAACATATTTAGAACAAACAAGGCAATCCAAATGATGAATATGAAGATGGGAATTGAGCTAAGATTAATGAATCCCCTAAGTTGTGATACTTAAGCAATGTTGTAGCATTATCTCATGGTAAAGCAAGAGAGTAATATGATCTCTCCCCTTCCGAGTTTATTGGTCCTTGGACCTTCCAATTAAGTGAAATCATCTTCGGATGCTGCTCAATTCAAGAAATCTCAATTCAAACAAGTCTCAGGGTTTTATGGTTAGATCTATATCCCTATATTATCTACAAATAGGCTATCCTGCGACAACCCAAACCCATATTCACTTGAATGGTTCGACARCCTTCCACTTCTCAGTTTTAGGATAGCTAGAATGTCTACTCTAGATGATCAATATATAGTAGATATGAAACACCAGAACCCAACAAGAGATAGCATTTACTCCACAACAAAGCATTTAATAACAAACAACAAAGGTTCAACGTTAATCCTAACTTCTATAAATTTAGCTCATCCTTACAACCAAAATAAACCTATTTATCCACTAGATTTCTCCATGAAATATTAGGTAAAAGGAAAAGGGTACACTATTTTGCTATAGCAGATTAAAAACAAAGCAGTAATGATTCCCCCTTTCTATGGTAACGATTGATTCTTCTATTTCCTCCTTAAAAGCTCCAAGYTTTCCTTAACAGAAAAACTCTTGTAGCTGCTCTCTTAAAATCTATTAAATGAMGAAGTGAATGCTTCTCTTTCCTTTTACCAAAACCTATAGAGRGTTTCCCAAATTTCTCCCCTGAAAAGGACACATCTCCTCTTTTCATTTGCTCCCAAGAAGTCAACAAAAAGGGCCACTTGACTATCTCAGCTCTTTTTGCTGACTCGCGTGTGAATTTCTGAAGGGTAATTGGTTTGGTGCTTTCCACATGTCTGCTTCTCATTGGAGGTGCTTGTCAAGTGGATTCTCGATGCTATAGCAATGTTTTATAACATCTCAGCAGTAGTCCTTCCCAGCTTCTCAACCATGTTAGTCCTGCACACTTGTTGATTCATTCTTTGATTTAATGGAAGGATTGCAATTACCTATCAACAAAACCATTTGACTCACTAAATGCTCAAATAATCCTCACATTAATCATTCTTCCAAAGATTTACTAAAGTCAAATATGGCAATATGTAATGTAAAAAGCCTTAAAATAACAAGTCCTAAGGAGGGTGAATAATCAAGTATTTACAAGAATATATGACTATATTTTACAAATATCAGTCTTGTTCAAGGCATGCATCAAGAACTCCATCGGATATCTTATCACAGAGCTTGTTTGGTTGACCATCCTTCGCAGACTCGGAAATGAATAGAACAATTCTTGCCATCTTTGTATGCCTAGATAAGAAGTCATGGAATATCTAATCATCATCCTCGATATGAGACCSCTTTACCCTAGTCTCTTATCAAAATTCAATGCATAGCTTAATGGATTGTAGTGATATTTTCCTCCGGATTTGGACCCAGGATTCTTGTTGAGTTGCCGAATGAATGTCTTCCACTTTGGACCTGCCACGAGCTTCGACCATTTCCTGACCTTCTTAAAGGCCTTGAATTCGTATTCCGACCAATCTCCAGTCCAACTAGTAGTCTCKTCTTCTTCTGGCATTAAGGCTATTCGCTCCCAAACTGTGTCGGAGCAGCTGGAACCGAAACAAGGAAACTAACAGCAGCAGCCTCTCCGATTGGCGAGTGGCAGCTCTTCTTGCAATTCCTCWTCGTTGTCTGCATCACTTGATGAAAAATCTGATTTCTTGGTCTGTGTGACCATCAATCGAATTGGGCAGGCCACTTTTTACTTGGAATTTCTGCAGCCATATTAGTAACAGATGCGGCAAGTGTTTCATCTCCACCAAAATGAGCAGTATGGTAATGGCAAGCACTTAGCTGAAGGGTCCTTACTAACCCAACTAAAAAAAATGACAAAAAARGAAACAAATAAARGAACGCAGTACATACATGCTAGAGTCACGCAAGAAAAAGAAAAACAAACTAGCAAGCACACCATGATCTTGAAAATGGGGAAATCATGCACACCATCAKCATGTATTGTAATTGAACCAAAACGATGATGCATGTACCATACAAGCATGGCAAGAAACCAAAAAAAAAAAAAAGGAGCTAAAGTTAGAAGCCTACGGAAAAAGGAAGAAACAAGGGAAAAGAAGGTGAGTTCACAAAGTAACTGACCACAAACTAGGCGAGTTTATTTCATATCAGCAACATTGAGGTCACAGAGATGTTCTGTCACCAAAGGAAAGAGAGGGAGAGAAAGGATTGGTCAACGACAAAAATTATATTTGTAGCATCAATCAAAAAAAGAAAATCAAATTTAGAGGATTTAGGAAGAGACAAAAAGAACTAAGAAAGAGTAAAAAAGAAATACATTGATATGTGTCATGTTACCTTGGTTTCTAGAAAGCAACATTTGGCAGCTCTTCTCTAATGCGGACAAAGTAGTGAAAAACTTCATTCAAGTTTATATATATGGCCGAACAAAGGCAAAAGAAACAATTATATTAGGTCTTTTAGGAAATGACGTATTGGATTGAAGGAAGAGAACAAGAATTATRTTAGGAGTATGAGATCTATCACAATMAAATAAACTGTAATTCTAGTACAAATATTCTAGGTTATCTCTCTTCAACTTGAACTCAAATATTTTTTAGTTTATCTTTATCTCCATCTAGAGTTCCAAAAACAAAGAGGAAAAAAGAAAAGGAAAACTCATGCATTCCCCATGCATATGTGAATCGTATTAAAAAGAAAAGTAAGGGAGAAAAAGCACCGTAGGTCCAAAGAAGTCGAGTTGAGCCATGRTGCTTTCTTAGGCCGATCCATATGAGAATAAGGCTTGACTAAAGGATGATTCATGTGATCGGCCCAAATGAAGGGCATAGATTGATTTCGAACTTGTCCACTCAAGATAAATTTTCGGACTTTGCCCTGTGAACAACATCTCAAGTGGTAATTTCTATGTATGGAAATTTTTTCAAATTAAACTTTCATAATTTATTTAAGCAAAATAAATGCTAAATTTAAATACTCCCAATAAGCTTTGGCACTTTCGATATCTCAACCAATGAGGTATTAATATGTGTCAAAGATAACAGGGTTCAACTAACGAAAATCAAGAATATRAACGAAYAAATCAAATGGTGCCACGTCGCCTCTCGAGGGGGTCTGGGCTAATCAAATCCTCTTGTCATGCTCATACATAGAGGAGAAATGAAGAGGTCAGAAAATTGTATATTGGAGAGAGTTAGAAGGAAGAATTTGATTTACTCTAAAGCTTCCAATCCTACCAAATTAAGTCCAAAATAAATTTACGAAGCTCTTGGAATTAAATCTCAAAGAGAAGAATCAAAGGATCCAAATTTCTCAAATCGAGAACGTTTCACGCTTCTATTAAATTTATAAAATTATACTTTATTACATATTTCCTTGTTTTGTATTAATATTTTGCAGACAAGAAATTTGTGTAAACAATGTTATTTTTAAGGAAGTTTTCATTTATTGTGACAATTGAGACTTAGAGAGTTTACACTTTGAAAGATATAAAATATTTTGTATGTTACAATTGCAAAATTGGGGGACCGTCGTGGAATTTAAAGCAAAACGGGGGGACCATTGTGGAATTTAAAGTAAARCAAGAAGCCTATTCCCAATACTCTCTACTTTTAGTTGGAGCAAGGTTTTAATTGGGTTGTCAAGAGCAAAAGATAGTGGCGACAGAGAACCGAGAGCAGAAGAGCTAAGGCTGAACATTCATTCAGATCCTACCTGCCCCATTGAAAACCGCCCAATTTCTCTGCTGTCCTCCGGCAGTCATCGCTGGTTTCTACTAARCTCTTAGTCTAATCCCCTTACACGGCAATCCGTTCTTTCCCGTTTTCCCTCTCCTGGGGATGCTCTTGATCATAGCTCACTGACTCTAGTGGACAATTTGCAAGCAAAAGAGATTGACCATATCCAACGGTAATGATAATAGGAACGATATTAACACTAATTTTTTTCTTCAGTCCTCCCGCTTGTATCTCTAAGCTGCAAAATCAGACGTGCCAAGTTTGGTGCAGTCCGTTTCTTTTAATTTTAAATTTTTATATTCATGTATGCTTCTTATAAAAAGCTCTGATTCATACACTGTCTATACAATTTGTTTAATTGTATTTTATAGAATTTCGCGGCCATTTTTTAGCTTTTCAGGCATTGGAAGTGATGAAGTTCTGCTATTGCGTTTAAATCGACTCTAAGATTTTCATGGATTGTATTATACCATCTATTGGGTTTTGTTTTCTTATCACCTCTTTTGGGGTTGCTTGCTGGATTGATTTAAAATGAATTGAAGGGGGAATGGTATTGGACTCCTAGGTTTGTGTTCTCTTGTGATTTTGTGGAAAATTGAATGTTAGGTCCGTTTAGTTTTAAAGTCAATTGAACTGAATTTGAACTCTTCAGACCAATCGAACAGGATGGAGGAGAATTTCGTATTTCTTACAACTGGGAGGGTAGCTTAAATTTTCTGAAAAGGAAATGGTAGTTGGGTCATGGATTCATCATTCAGAGCCATCCCACACTATAGATGGTGAAAGATTAGTTTCAGCATTACTTGAATAAGTATACATGTTTCCTTCTATTTGAGTATGCTCTAAAATATTGGACTTGCTTTTATACCTAGATTCTCTTGGAGCTCTAATGGAACATGGATTATACCAAGATCAATCAAAGGCGACATTTTCATTGACAGCTGAGGATCATACCCTTGCCAATTCTTTTAGATTTGTTCTTAATCAAGAGTGAGTTCGATGTACTAATTTGACAATCTGCTTGAGTTTATTTATTTATTTTTTGTTATTTTTTTGCAGAATTGCATGCCCATTTATTTTGTTTCTATTGTGACCTGCAAGCTTGATGAATGAAATCAATGTTAAGTTCTTGTAGTCCTAGASTGACAGTCTGTGGTTACAGTTTTCCACATCCTTCTGGTGCCTGAGTGAATATAAGAGTCCAGACAACAGGTGAAGCTTTCAAATGAATCTTGGTTTTGGATGTATATGGGGGATTTTCTTGTTGCTCTGTTAGTTATAGTCTTACTACCTGACCATTTTCTTTTCAAATATTTGATCTTTCTCATGTAAATTTTGCTTGTTTTATATAGTTCAGCTCTTTTGAGTCCATCATTCTTGTCAAGTACATTCTATGCAGTGACCAACCTTGAATTTCCAACTTGCTTATAGTTATGGTAATATTTTCCAGTTAAGAGACAAAATCAAAACCTTAAACCCGGGAATATGGCAAAATGTTTTAAATTTGGAAATAATAGAATGTAATGTCCATCAACAGTTCGAAGTGTAGCATTTAAAAGCACAATGAACCATGCACATTGTACGGCTTCAGGGCAAGTTGCAAAGTGCAAGACCCTAAAAGGGTGCAAATGTGCCTTAATATATTCTGAATTTTCTCCTCTATCTTCTGCTGCAAATTATTAGATCTGTCTTGTTTGGTGTAAGGAGTTTGATCTTCTTTCGTGTGCAATAAAAGCAGGGCATATTCATCCCTTTTATCTTCCTTGTTGGCACTGCCCATCATTTGTTTTCTTTTTGTTTTTTAACCTTTGATTCTTCTCTGTAGGCCCTCCCCAGCGGGCATCTATCTTGGTTTTGGTGCTTCTTTAATCTCTTATAATATATATAAACCTGTTTCTCCTGATTTCCTTCTGAATCTTGTAATCTATTACTCTGTGGGTATCCTCATSTTTTCCTATTTCTTCATTGAATTGCTGTCACCCACCCGTCTTCTGTTGTCATGCTAACTATATTTTGTAGATTTTCAGTTATAACCCCTTGGGCGAAGCTCTTGCGTTTAGTGCATTTGATGAATTCAAATGTAGCAATCACCTCTCAGCATTATTATCTACTACTTTGCCATAATTTAGCTCTAATTTGGATATATTTTTCGTAGAAATTACTAGAATCTAGCAAATGGTTCTTTGACCCTTGAAGTTTCTCCCAACCGCGTCTGTAGATTTGATAGGAACATCTTACTCAACTCAGTCTTTATACTTAATTTGTAGTCAAACATCTCACCTCTTCATGACTGACTTAAATGGTAGGCGATCCAGCAAGTGAGGTATTAAAAGATGCATGTCAGGATCTAATGCTTATGTGCCAGCATGTTAGGACAACCTTTGAGCCAGCTGTTAAGGAATTCAGGATGGTACAAGAACAAAAGAAGAAAGAGAAAATGAAAAGTCAGGTTCAAAACGGAATACAAGCTATGGATATCGGGAAATGACCAGCTGAAAATTCGATTGATCACCTTTTCATGAAGATTTTAACGATGAGTTTAGATGTTCAGCKGTACATTGGTTTCAGAATGATCATCATTTCACAGTTTATTGGGGTTAACGTGATGGGCCCTTCATCTAGGTAAACCAAACATCCAGGTGAAAAGTTTTATMATTATGCTCGAAACTCTCTAGGGTTATTTTCACAGCAGAAGTGCCCACTATTGTGGACACATAGTCTTACGAGGTTATTACATGTCCTCAGTTTGAACTCGCCTTCTGTAAACAATCATATGAATCTCTCTACCTTATGGTCTGGCAATAGTGAGCGAGCCTTTCCACAACAATCTTATTAAAGAGCCCTTTTCCTTTCACCTGGAATCGGCCATCTTCGACAGTCAAATATGCTCATATAAATATATTTTCCAGGGAAGAAGCTCACCACCACTGAAGAGCATTCGTAAGTTCCCAGAAAATTGACATCTGATAACACGATATAACTAGGTTAAAGTTAAACTGGAAATGAAAAACAACGATAGCAGAAAAGGGAAGAAATGGATATGAAACAGCTACAGCCATTCACTTCCTTTTGAGAATCCGCGCTTGCTAAAATCAACAGATAACAAAAAGAAATCCATTTCCAGACTCCTAAGGAAGATATACATGCATCAACCAGTTATAAACTACATCGGCCTATATATGTTCTTCTACAGCTGATATAACATCCTATTACAGACATTGGGAAAATTGCATTGCTCGAAGCAAGAAAACGCCAACCAGAGTATCTCTTCTGGATTCATGGTAGAATTTTGAAATGAAAAAGCCATGAAATTATGAAGGCAAAAATCATACACGCAAGCAGGAAATTCATGATACGACGACCATGCCAGAAAGTTTGAGTCTCATTGAAGACTATGGTAGCTGCTGATGCTGCAGCAGCTGAACTAGCACCATTGTTTACCTCATTTGCCTGTTCTCCAGCAATATTGACAGCAGAGGAACCACAAATTTCACAAGTTCTGCATGGAACATACATTGATACAAGAGACTCAATAAAATGGTTCACAAAAAGAAACTTATGCAGAATGTGGAAAACGTGAACTGCAAGAGTTTCTAGCATCAAAAATCCATCTTTAAGACTACCTAGGAAGAAAAACCGCTCAACCACAGACTTAATGTCCTTATTCTATGTCATGATCTATTTTTCTAGTATAGATAGTTCTCCCTTTTTTTGTCAATTGTATATTTCAATCTGGAAGAGAGAGAGAGATAGCGGTCATTACCAAATCATCCTATTTTCTCTATCCTACTTTATCCACACATGGTGTGTACCATTACAAATTATTTATTTTAACATACAGAAGAAGGAAGAAAGTGAATTAGTGGATTAACCAGATGCATTGTGCTAAAACCTAGCAAGCTATATAACTAATTCACAAGATACCTACATGTTAGGTGAGGTAAATGTTGGAATTCTCACTTTGGGTGGTCTCATCTATAAATGTGATGCATTAAGCATAGTGCAAATCAAAGAGCGTCTATCAGAAGAGACCTACAAAAGGCAAATAGGATGATTGTTTTAGAAGCATACTTTATCCAACATCAGAGGATATTTGGGATCCTTGGGCCATAGAAACTTATGTTTTTCCATCTAACAAGGCATACCCCAGATCTGTGGTAAGCGGAATGAGAACCAAGTCGATTTTACACAAGCATTCCAAGCATGACTRGTTCAGGATCAATTTGAGTGACAGAATGAATAATATGCGAGGCATTTAATAACATTAATATGAACACTGAAACAATGTTTTACTTAATAAATGAAAAGCAATAACCATATCCACTAGTCACCATTAAAGACAAATCATATACTATCAACCTAGGMAGAAAAATTTTGTTACCACTTTAAACATCCAGTTATTTCTTCAATCGATGGTTTCATGACGATGAACAACATCATTAATCATACACGGAGCAAAAATTTCATCAGCCAATTTCAAAATTACAACAATCCACAAGTGCTAGGGAACGAGTTCTGTCCTACATCAACAAGATACTATAATATCATTCTCTGTTCTTGTTGTAATGCACAGTCTCCCAGATCATTTTCGAGATATKCAGTTAACACTCAAAGAATCAGAGTAATAGATTCTTGCATAGGAGCACCACAATTTTCATTAAGCACAGAGATGACTCGATCAGAATAATCTGGAAGATATTGCCAACAATCAGTCCACCCCCACCCAATAAACAAAGAGGCAAAAAAAAAAAAAAAAGAAAAGAATACATATGGGCAATAGATTTTGATTTCATAGTCACGAGTAGTTCAAAACGTCACATCATAGCTTGCAGCAGACCCCACAGTAATCAACTACTGCACCTTTTGCATCTAGATATTACTAAAGTTGATTTGYAATATTCTCCTTACGGTACAATGCAGCAGCCAAAGAAGGTTTCTCAGACCATAAGTGAATGGTGGCTTGGGCACAATTTTCCAATTGATACCATATCATGGAAAAAGAATAAGGAAAAACAAAAAATGTGAAGGAAAGGAACAGAATGGAGAGCAAGTAATGCATTTCCCACATATCTGAAGTCTAGCATGATAAGAATTTTTCTTATAATTGAGAGCTCCTTGGAATCTGGCGCTATTATTAGACTGCACTGATGTGCATCTAATCATTAAAATGTTATGAAACCGATCAATAGCTACCATGGAGTAGGGAGAGCTGCCCTTCAAATCAGACTGTTCTTTGAAGGGTTTGCTATCTTATTCACAGCAGAAGGTCCACTACTCCACTAACTTTAAAAAGATATTCTTCTGGCATCAACAGGTTTTCTTGTTGTTCTTCGACATCCATTGGACAGGAGTAGCATCTGAATTAGGGTGAATCTTACAGCCTTAACCAAAGCAAATGAGATACTTCTAGACAGGTGGGATCCAAGTAATAGACAAACATTAGTTGGCAAATTTGATGTCACAATAAGTTACCATACTTGGACTAAGAAGAATCAACAGAGGATCTAAAAGATAAAAGAAACGGAMAGGGAAAAAGGATTTTATACAAATCCAATTTGTCCAATAGATTTTCTATTGATCTTCACTTATRGGTGAAATTAGATAACTCTCGATATTATACTAAGAAAACTACTTCCAATCCATAAATCTAACAGAGGGTTCAGCTCAAGCTCACAGACAAATCCTTGGTTCAAGAACAGTACCACTTCCATAAACCCAGATTTGCCAGAGACATGAAGCTTTTTACCTAGTAACTTGTCAATTCAGAAGTACCCCAAGAGGTAAACATCATATGGTACCAACTAATGGTCTTCCATAAATACCATAAAAAAGAAAAAAAGAAAAAACAAGACGTTGAGGCCGCACCAACAAATTCTGGAAGAAGTATGTACCCTCATCACAAATCTCATGAGGATTAACTTTATTTCCCACTTGCAGAGCTAAGCATAATCAAAACCTGGAGAAAATCTAAGTAGTAGGTATCTTGAACATGTCACAAGCATCAATATCTAAGACGTAAAGAACATTCTACTGAACCAGAATTCAATAGCCAAAGAATCGGAGAAGTAAAATTCCACCCAATTCATCACTGAAGAGATTTCTTTCTTCAAAGAACTGAATTTGAATTCCGTATGGTCAAGATTCTAGCAAAAAAATGCAAAAGAGTTCAAGTCTATCACATACATTCACTTTTTACCAAATAGAAAAGCGAAGCCATAACAAATTGGTTTCAGCACATTGCCAAATGTGATAAACAGCACGTTTTGACCTATGAATTCAAAATAAAACGGAGGAATTCAATTAAAGATGGCCTTTAAAAATATATATAATGGATATGCTAGAGTTATCGTTACTCACGTGTTGCCTTTAATCTTAAACCAGGTCTCTGCACATTGCTTGTGGGCTGACCCTAAATCCCCTTTACAACAACAACCCAATTCAATGATGCTGTGATCACCACGATTACCACGTCCCATTACGCTCAAACTCAAATGGCAAATTCGGCACTCTGTTCTTTTCTCTCTGTTATGCACTTTCAGCTCCAATTCACCGCTCTCCAAATCCACCTCCTCTTCCTCATCATCAGAAAATGTACAAGACCCTCTGTGGCTGCTGTGCCTCCTCGAGTCCGAAACGACCGAGATGCCCTCTGTCTCGGTTGATAAGCTGCATTCATCGTAGGACCCACCGAGCTGCGAGTGCAACGATCGGTTGTCCTCTTCGCTGTCGGAGAACCGGAAGCTCCCATCTGTGGTTGTCTCGCTGCTTGCTGSCATAGAGGGTCTAGGCCTCCAGCGCCGGCGCCGGCGACGTTGGCGGCGGAGACTAGTGCTACCAGCTGCCTCCGGAACTGCGGCGACGGCTTCGATGGCGGAGGCGGCGTTTGGAGTAGACATTTTACAGAATCCCTAAAGCAAAAGAAAATTTGGAGATGAAGGGGTTGCAAATTCACAAAATTTACAAGTTCTCATGGTCTTTCATGCCATCCCTCTCTGTCYGTCTCTCTCTCCCCATCCCGTCGTTCTCTTCAAGTATGGTTTCTACTGTTACCRCASACAAACAACGACACAAATGCACAACTATTTACAAGTGTATATGTGAAGGTACTTGTACGTAACGTATGTAATTGAGGGTGGCCTGGTGAAATGAGTGGGATACTGTGATGGTGCTGGGTGGGGAGTGAGAGGTTTGGGGTGGGAATGTAGTTTACTGTAGCTGTAGATAGACGTGTCGTGTCAATTGGAAGCAGGGGATGAAAAAGAAACCCACGCATTGCTGATTGCTGTATTCTCCTTTGGCTTTGGTCCTAGGAGCAAAATGACACAACTTTGGCCATGGAAATATCAATTTTGCATTCTCATGACCCTTTTCAATTGCGCACCATCAGTCTTTCCAGTTTTACATGTTGATTCTATTCAAGTTATGCTTACAAAGTTTACATTTCAGACCAAAAAAGAAGTGTGTTAAGAATCTTTTTTAATATTATATCCGAATAAAACAATGAACTTTGTTTTGATTCGATTAGATTTGGTTTCATTTGTGCAATCTACATATACAATGAGATCATTAATTTCATGGCTAAAGATGATCCAAATTTCATGGCTTTTCCCATTTAGAAGAGGTGTTATGCAAATTAATGGGATTCCATTATAGTAGGACCTCATTGTTTAATGACTTCAAATGRGTAAAATGTGTTGTTGGTTCTTGGAACTCCAAATCTCGTTTGTGGTCGCATAAATCTTTAGTAGATGTTGACATCATACATACCTCTGCCTATTTCTATATTTTCTATTATTTTAAGCACTTTGAAATTCCTTTTTTGTTCTTTAGGCATTATTAATAAGTCAACGTGCTATTGGTACATATAGTGACTCCGCCGGTCCCATAAATTTAAAAATTTTGAATTATAAGATAATCTTTCATTTTTTTCTTATTTATTTTTTTTATTTTTACAGGAAACATAGTCTTTCCTTATCATATGAAAATGACTCGCATTAAAGCTTTGCATAGGTATTTTAACATTCCTTTTTTCTTTTTCTTTCTTTTTATTACTCAATTTTAAAAAAAAAAATTCACTTTGACTATCCTAAATTCTAATTAGAAGGAATTCAGAAGAGAATCAAATTGTTTTTGCTCAATTTACAATATTTAAGCTGAAAAATATCAAAATTTTTACCATTTTATTAATAATCGTTGATTTCTCCTATTTTTTTYTACATTAAATTTACAAAAGTGTCAAAAGGGATACACTTATGGTTTTGGCTCCACCAACTAAAATACCTCAACGTTTGGGGATATTTTTACTTTAGAACCCTAATGTTAATATTTATTTGATTTAACAAGTATTTTGAAGTATGCCTATTATGCCCAAAAGACCCATTTTCTCTTTTGGGATATACTTTTGAGCCAAAATAAAAAGAGAAAAAGAAAATAACCAGAKCATTATAAATCATCTTGAGTCTTGATTATTGATCTGAATAGCTATATAAACCTAACAAGTAATCACTATGCTAAGATTTTTTTATGTTTTTAGGTAATTTAATGAAAGAAAAACCTTTTTCTTAACTTTGATAAATAAATAAAAAAAAAGCAATGTGGCTAATGTATTTTTGTTTGTGCATCAATTTTGTCATCTCCTTTAATGAATCCAAGAGGCCCGCCGAAAAGGGTTCCCTAAGAAAAGAAGATATGAGGATTCATACTTGAAGGAAAATTAGAATAAAAGTGATGAAAGTGGCATCGCATATTCCACCGGGTTCCAATAAAGCTCCTCACAATTGTTCCACTAAAGCTCCAGTGCAAAGTTTTTCCGGGTCGATCCATAGACTCAATTTGGACTGAGCCCGTGATCCAGCCATGAATGAATAATTTGGGTTAAGCTCTCACCATGGCAAGGATGACTCATTCAATCCAAAGAATCATCTAATGTATTAATATATGAGTTTAGTACAAAAATTACATTAATATATTCTAAACAGTAAAATACCTGATTATGAAAATAGATTTTTTTTTTTTTAGTGATATGAATTAATCTTGCATGTTTTTATTTTTGTTATATGAAAAATTGCAGTTAGGAATTTTCTAATATACTTTTCTAATATCATTTCTATTGCACACTTCTATCATGAACCCCTCTAATATTTTTTCTCCTCAATTTTAAAAATTAATAGGTATATATGTCATGTTTTGATTGATGTATCGAAAAAATATTAAACGAATATATAATAGAAGATCGAAACAAAAAATAACAGAAATATCACAATTTGCGGATGACCTGACCTCAATTCGAAGCTCACATTTTATTTTACATCACGGCGGGAATCACTTTTAAATTAAGGCAGTTTCGGAGGTGATCAAGCTTAGCCATTTGACAACCCCAATTTTGTATAATCATAATTTAAGTAAAAAAAAATCGAAGGAGAAAACAAATAAAGTAAAATAAAAGAAAAATATCAAATTTGAGTACTATTATTACACAAATCCAATAAGTTTTCAATGCGTACGTAGGACTGAATTACAGAGTGAAGCTGATGTTTCACTTGACGCAGGTAACAGGGTCCGCAGCATCAGAACATGTACCCTCTGCAACAGTGGCGAGGGTAGGAGCTGATGCAAGACCGGAAGCCACACCTGAGCTTAGGAGCTGAGCCATTGCCCGACGAGGACTGGTTCTTAGAGGCTTGCATAAGTCTGGGATACTTACTCCCGTAAAAGATATTTAAAAACACATCATCATTGGGATCACAAAAAATGCCCAACAAAACACTCAAGTGTCATTCATTGATCAGCACCACCAAGCTTCTCTCTCGAGTCCCAATCACCATCAGCCGTTTTTGAGATCATGATTTAAATGGTGATTACGATTTCAGCATTTGAGATAGACATAATCTTGTTCCGGAAATAGGAAAACACTAACCTTCAGCCACAGCTAAATTATAGTAAAGATCAAGAATGTTGGGGCAATTGTCGGATCGTGCTGGAGAGCAAATCTGGGAAGCAAACCGGGGGTCGAGAAGGGTGTCTGATGAGATCCCAACAGATTTTCTATCGAATCCACACGCTTTCATACATTCATCACTCTCAGTGTGTTCGCATATGTTTTTCACCAGCATCTGAGATGTCCTGCACTGGTATTCAGTAGTTCCATCTACCGCTGGATAGGACTCCAATGAGCATCGCTTTCCAGTGGATGAAACTGCATATGAACACATTCCAACATGCAATTCCTCGCATACAAGTTCACCTGCATAAACCAAAAAC